>NCQV01076890.1:5114-15706 GCA_002740545.1 Lophocereus schottii | reverse complement strand
TTGACAAAGAAACTAAGCATTTAGAAGAGATTTAGATACCTTTCCCTTGGTTCAGTCACTGAATGGTGTAAAGAAATAGACAGGGCATAGATGGGAATTTTCCCTTCTGCATTAGGGTCTTTGAAGGTAGACTGGTGTACCTACCCCCATCTATAATCAAGGAACATACTTTCCCACCAAAGATGCATTTGGTACAGAAGATAGTCTGTCTTCGCTATTTATTTTCTGGTGCTGGTAAGCCACTTAAGCCTCTCCTGACCATCAACATCTCTCAATCAACTGCTCCTTCGATATATTCTTCAATCTGTTTAGTTAAGAAGATCTCCTTGCCTTCATTTCTTGTGGTTCCTCTGGGTTCTCACAAATTGACTGATACTCAACCAGTGTTACTACTCTTTTATTCGGGCATCTCAGAAGTTATATAACCCGAACCTTGACTCCTAATTAAAACACCTCGTAGCATCCATATGCTGACAAGCTAATGTAGTTGGAGTTTTGGGCAATGAGTAAAATGGTTCTATTTTGTGGAGGGTAGTTTGGCCTAGAAGGATTTTAAGTGGTTCTTAGAATGAATAGGTTCTGTTTGGTGACTTACTGGCTCCACCTTTTCCCTCGACCTTCCTTTGCAGTTCAGCCTTGTAGGCCAATGAACTAAGATCATCTATAATGGTGTAGGGTTGCATCTCTACCACATGGGCTATTTTCTCATCTCACCCAACCAAATGTCTGACTAAGGTATGGATTTCATCTTCTCTGACGTCACATTTGAGCAGCAACTGCTCAAATGTGCTTATATATTCTTCTACACTCTTAGTGCCATATTTTAGATTGTAGGGCCTTAGAAATTTATCTTGTAGGTTGTGATTCGGCATAAACTTAGCCTTTAGCTTCTCCTTCATCTTCCTCCAGGACTTGATCTTACTTTTCCTCTTCCTAAACCTTTTAACTACCACATTATATGACCATATTGAGATATATTCTCTTAACTTCATGGTAAGCAACTTAACCTTCTTCTCATTAAGAATCTTCTTGTATTCAAAGGCTCTCCCCACAGTTTAGAGGTTGTCTAAGACTAGATCAGGATTAAGCTATCCCTCAAATTCTGGGATATACACTTCAAACTCATCGCTTTTTCACATCTCCTATGGTGCGTTCTTTCCCTTCCTCTAGAAGAGGTATCACTAGAGGAGGCAGAGGGATTACCTTCATCTTTTTGTTCAGATTGTCCACAACTGGAATCATCACGTCTGCTGCTACTGGTGGATTTCCTCAGGTCTGCACTCCTTTCTCTCATTAGCTTTCCAAGCTGATCGTGAAGGTATTTAACCCTTCCCTCGAGCGACCTACTTTGCGGTGAGGCTAGATGACATTCTGTTGGTTTTTTTGTGGACTCAGAAATGTGTTTGGGTTGAATAGGTTTTGTTTTTGCTATGAGTATATCCTAAGGCAATAACATGGCTCTGATACCAGTTGATGTACCTAGCATTATTCGTTCAAAGGAGGAAAAACAACACACAAGAACTGAACTAGTAGAGTTGGGAAATCAAGTGATTGATTAAGTGATACAGATACATGCCACTTGAAGCTTACTTGGGCAGTTACTTTTGGGCTTCTTTGATATAGAAACGTCATTAAGAAGAACTAAAATGACTTAGTGTATCACAACTTGAACAGCCAACTCAAGATATAGCCATTGGCATTTCTAGAGAAAGCTAGGTAAAACTCAAGTTTTGATTTTAATGAATTGATAATCTGAGTACAATAACAAAGGAGAAAGGTTTTATAGGACCTTCTCTCTTATAAGCCAACAGCTAAAATGCAAAAACAAGAGGGTCAGATGCTAATCACATCAGCCTAGGAGATTACAAGTAGATTTGAAAGCAAACCATGGAGTTTTTGATACCTATTACAGTCATTCCAATAATCAAGTGAGGTGTCAGTTAGGTTATCCTAAATGATTGGGTGTGGGCTCTCAAGATCACCGTTAAGTTGGATGAAGTGCAACTTACAAGATGATTAGATTCTCCGTTAATCGCCCAGGCAGTAAGTACAATAACATAGATATTAGGCTATTTTTCTTCACTCTTGAACTGGACAAAAACGAGCCTTGGGGGAGCTAATTACTGTCTTTTAGTAGCTTATCTGATAAATATTTTACCTCACTTTTAAGGCCTAAAAGCATGTGCTAGATTCATGTATAGAAGTATTCAAATTTCCTATCATAACTAGACCATGCTGGATTGAAGCCCAAAGTGCACTGCCTGGAGTTTAGACACGTATGCTTCACATCCTGTGTTTCAAAAACATTAAACTTGTTTTATTAGACCAAGGAGAAATTGAACTAATGGTAGGAGAGATTAGTAGGCCCTCTTCGACACATGACCAATACTGATCATGGCCACAAACACTGCCGAGAAGCTAGCTAAACTGGAACTAAGAAGAGCTACCTGCTGTAGGTGCTCCCTAACTAATGGTATGATTCGCTTGATCTCTCCTGGGCTTAAAGATGCCTTTATAGACTCCTCATGCTTAGCAGTTTCCCTAGTGCCTTGCGCTCCGTTAATATTATATGGGTAAGAGTGAGCTGAGGCATGGAGATTGAGTTTCTCCACTCTGCTAAATGAAACCACATTGGCAGAGCTCCCTCCATCAACAATCAAAGAGCGTACTTTTCATTGGACTGTACACCGAGAGTGAAAGATATTCTCTTGTTGTTCTTCATTGATTCCTGTAAGTCCACTCAAAGCTCTTCTCAAAACCATCATTTCTCCTTTATCAGCCTCCTTCAGAACCTCCTCTTAATTCTCCTATTGATCCTCCATGAAGTACACTTCCTTTTCCCCCTTCCTATTCGATCAAGCAAACAATCTTTCTATTTAGATTGTCCGATGTAATGTGACCAAGGCCTTAGCACTTAAAACACCTTCTACTGTTCAAAGGACTGGGGTTAGGTCTATTTTGTGGGGCTAGGTTCTTTTGTAGAATTTAGTTGTTTTGTAGTGTGGGAGGGGGAAAAAACCATGGGTTTAGGGGGTGGAAATGGGCTCCTTTGTTAGAAGGTTGGCTTACGGGTGGAGGTTTAGGAAAGTCTCATTTGTAGGGCTTCGCTTTGTTTTGTTGTTCAACCTTGTGAGGTAGAACACGCACCTCATCAAAGGTTGAGTTTTGCTACAACTCAACAACATTAGCATACTTAGGATCAATTCCTCCTATGTACCTTGTTATGGTTTGATCTTTGGCCTCTTACAGGTCATATTTAATCAACACTTTCTCAAATTTGCTGGTTTCCCTATCTACAGTCATGGGACGTTGGTTCAGATTATGCAATTGGGAGTAACAATCATGAAGGTAAAAAAGGGATATAAAATGGATTTTAAGCTTAGACTTCATTTTCTCGTAAGTCTAAAAGCAACAAGTTTTTCTTTCTTATGCTCTAGAATCTCCTTGCAATCAAAGACTCTTTCTACTAGCCATTCCAAGAATTCATCCGAGTCCAGCTTTCCTTCAAACTCTGGGACCACAACCCTAGTGCCATTAACACTGCACTAGAGCCTTCTTCCTCTTCTTAGTCTTCTTTGAGGCTCCTCATCACTAGAAGAAGCAAAAGGATGGCTGTCCTTTTGACTTTCTTCTTCTTGGCCAGAATTGGGTAAGCCCTAAGAATTAGAGCTCACTATGTTTTTCGTTTTCGCTTCATGGAGTCTTCAAGTTTGCATTTCAAATATGCAATTTGGTTCATCAATTGTTTATTAGTGGTCATTATTGCTTCACAATTATTCATGAGAGCCTCGAACTTATCTTTTAAAGTCTTGTTAGCACTCATAACTGAAGGTGCTTCAAAACAGAGTTCGTTGTGTTTAGCCGATATGTTTGGGCAGTAGGGGCGTGATTGGGATGTGGTTCGACCTCAACGCAAAACCATGTCTCTGATACCAAAAATGATGTATTCTATCTCCGACTACTCACTATGAAATCAAAATTCATGCTAATCTAAAATATTTTGCAATTAAAGAGACTAAATCATGATGAAACTGGGAGAGTGAGGGGGATGAGTGGATACTAACTTCACTCTTGGATACAAAAAACACCATGAAAAATGTTATTAAGGCCCTTAACCTCTCTTTCGATGCAAAAACAACACCAAAGAGGAGTTAAGATTCTAACTAGATCACCGCTTTACATGACCTAACTAAGGATAAGCTACAAGAGAGTTTTAGGTTTGAAGGAGCAAAGCTTAACTCTTTCATTCAATCTTCCAATCTGAATATAATAAGCTAGCATGCAAGGATAAATACATGTCCCCCACTTACTACCCAGTTGGAAAACAAGTTCTTTACAAATTAGGAAACCTTTCATCTAGCTTAAACTAATCAGAATGCAAATTATGCTTGGTTCTAGCTAATTAGATTTGGTGAATCTAATCAAAACAAGGTGTTTAAAGGCTAAACTCAAGCTTGAATATGTTAATTAGCTCCTAAGGGTCCACTTGCACATACGAGAGAAAAAAATGGATACTGTTGATGCTCCCTTCTTAGCCATCCAATTAGATTGCGAGTAAATTTTTATCTCTTCTCCTAGTGGCCAACTTGTCTTCCGAAGCTACAAAATACCTAATGATGATGTTACTAACTCTTGATCTAGCAAGTAAACAAGTGGGTAGGTCCCCAAAGCTTCCCTTAGAAGGCAGAATCATCGCAAAGTTAAAAATAGTCAAACACCTAGATTGGTACGAATTTTAAGCAAGTTGGTTGCATGATCTCCACCTGATTTAGACGTGATCTTAAGGAATGGATGATTTCATTAGGATCTTAATAAACACCCCAAGTGGAGAAATTAGGCCTAAATTAGGTTCAGGGATGGTAACCAATCACAAACTCAAATCGGGTTGGATTTGGGTAAAAACCGTAGTAGTTGACTTGATGCTACTAAATCCCAATGAAGCACTTAACTTAACCTGGATTTCTCTTCATGGATTGATGTTTGAGGTGTTGACTAACATCCTATGGAAAAAGAATCGCTGTAAACCTCATAGAGGTTTCGGAACTTAGATGCACAAAACTAGGCTTGTGCGTTGGATTAAAATAGGGTAAACGGAAATATTGGCTAAGCAGAGGTTGGATTAATCCTTGGGTCTTCGTGCTTTAACTTGGATTTCTTAACTGTTTTAAGGGCCCAAATATTGCTCCGTGGACTGACCTTCACCAACTTTACTCTTTAAAAGAGGACTTCTTAGGGAGTCCAACAAAGTAAAATCACCCAACGACAAGGCCTAGGAACAACACCAATGATGTTACTCAAAATAGGTACCTAGTTTTGGATTGTCAAGGGATAAGAAAGATAGGATTAAAGTGCTTAAAATTTGATTATGTTCTCTCCCTTAGGTAGAATCACTATGACCTTCATCAATTATGGACTATAAGGGCTAGTTGAGCGTTGTTGGCCATATGGTGATTCCTATCACAAAGCCCTCATAATAGCACAGAAGTCCTTGCTATAAGTGTTGTAATTCCATCTAGAATCATCGATTTTCTCACTAAATGGTTTAGGATAGCTCGTATCCTAGCTCCACTTGCATCACATTCAAGCTCAAACAGATCTCCAAAGTTTGGAAGGGCTAAGACAGATGCCTGGTAAAGTTTTTTCTCAATGTCTTCAAGGGCCTTCCCGGCAGCCTTGGACCATACACTTAGTACTGGGGGTCATGACTAAGCTAAAATCTCTAATGAACCTCCTGTAAAAAGAAGCCAAACCATAAAAAATCTTTGCCTCTGTGATTATCTTAGGTCAAGGTGAGGTCTAGATTGCCTTAGTCTTGCTTTGATCAACTTGATACCCTTAGCTGAAACCACATAACCAAGGAAAGTGAGTTGTGGAGTGAAAACCTCCCAGTTCTTTATCTTGGCATAGAGTTTTCGCCCTCTAAGAACCTCAAATACTTATCCAAAATGCTCCTTCTGGTCTCTTTCATTTTGGCTGTAAATTAAAATATCATCAAAGTATACCACAACAAAGTTAAGATGAAGAGTTTAAGGACCTCATTTATCAATGTGATGAAAGTACTGGGGGTATTAAACAAACAAAATTGCACGACAAGCCATTCATATTCCTTTATTTTAAAGGCTATTTTCCACTTATCTCCATCCCTCATCCGAAAATGATTGTATCTATGTCTTAAATCAATCTTTGATAATACCTTAGAACCATGCAACTCATCTAGTATATCATCATGTCTAGGAATAGGGTACTGCACTTGATGGTAATATTGTTAAAAGCATGACTACCCACACACATCTTGATGGTACCATCCTTCTTTGGAACAAGCAAGGTAGGATAGAACATGGACTTACGCTTTCCCTAATGTATCCTATATCAATGAGTTCTAGAAATTGCCTTTGGAGTTCCTTAATTTTACTGGGATTACATCGATAAATTGATTTGTTTGGTATGACAGCTCCTAACAGTGGGCTAATTTGGTGCCTAATAACTCTAAGTGGAGGCAATCCCTAGGGCAAATCCGCATGAGAAACATACTGAAACTCTTAAATTAGAGGTTGAGCCAAAGGATGCAGGTGTATATCTTCCTCTTCTTTTTCAAACACAAGCAATGCATTAATAGTTTCACCATTACTTACAGAGCTCTCAACCTATATTTCACTCAGAAATAGGGCTTTCTCACTTATGTTTCCCTCACCATTTATCCTAATAGTAGGTTACAGTTGACTTGCGGGCAAAGGGGCCAAAGTATAACTCCGGTCTTTGACTTTAAAGAAGTAAGCATTAGTCTTTCCATGATAAATAGCACCCTTATCAAATGGCCAAGACATTCTAAGCAACATCTAAGATGTATCCATAAGTAAAACATCACATAGCACTTCATCACTAATTACCAACGGAGTAAGCAATCAAGGCTTGATTAGTCACATGCAATTAATTTCCTTTCTTAAGTCATTGAAGTGAATGAGGTCGTGGGTGTTGGATAGTAAGTAGTCTAAGTTTATAAATCAAATGGATAGAAACCATATTGGTACAACTGCCTTCATCAATGATCAAACTACATATCTTGCCCTTGATGGCACACCATGAATGAAAGATGTGTTCTCTTTAGTTTTCCTCTTAGGGTCCTTCCATTGTATGCAAAATCCTTCTCAGTACAAGCATATTTCCCACATCAAGAAGTTAGACAGTATCTTATTCCTCCAATTCTTCCTCTTTCTCACTTGTTTCCATGTGAATCTGGTCGAATTCCTCAACCTCTTCAATGGTAATTGCTCTTCTAGTGGGACTATTAGCTTGAAAGTGACCACACACTTTACATTTGAAGCATCTTTTGCCATCAATTTTCATAGCGAATCCTTTAACATTGCCTTACCCATGTCTTTTCCCTAATCTTCTCTTGGTGTAGCTCTAGGTTTAACATGAATGAAGGCCTTTGCTTGTGTGCTTGGCCGTGAGTGAGAACCAGAGAATGATCTCTTATTTTTGGAATGTTTTTTAACTTCGATGGCCAGCTTTCCCACATCCTCAATGGTCCGGTAAGGTTGTAGTTTAACCTTCTCAGCAATGTTAGGATTAAGCCCTCTTTGAAACCTAGCCATTATATGCTTAGTTTCTTCCTCTAAGCTGATCCTGATTTGGAGCTACAGAAACTCCTGTATACGTTCTTTAACACTCATCAAATCCTTGGCTCAAAGAGGTGACCTTAAGATAAAGATCATGCTTGTAGTTATCATATGGAAACCTCTTATGTATGAGTTTCTTTAATTTAGACGAAGTTCTGATCCCAGACTTGCCTTCTTTGCTCCTCTACCAAAAAGTATTTTTATACCAAATGGAGGCATACATGTTTAGTTTTAAAATGGCAATCTTAAAATCTTTCTGTTGAGAGTGTTTCTTGATATGAAAGAATTTCTTCAAAGATTGAACCCATTAAAGGTAAGGCTTCGGGTTTGACTTACCTTCAAACTCAGGAGGCTAAAGTTTTATGTCCCTCAAGTCATTCAGTGGCTTGTCTAGGAGGTCTTCTTCTCCTCCTTAAAAGCTCATCATTTTAGGAAGAAGATGACTGAGTGGAAGGGGAATTGCCCTTTTGAGAACCACAATCTCTTCTGCTTCTCCCTCCGGGGTTAGGTCTTAAGTGAGCTAAATCTTCTCTAACCTAATGAAAATGGTGGCAACCTCTATGGACAACATTTGAATGTTTCACTGAAGTTGGTGCATGGCATTTCCCCTACCCAGCGCATTACTCAAGACTGAGCCCTTTAGGGACCTTAGGTTGGGGTTATTATTTTCCTCCTCCCCATACACGAAAAGGGAAACAGTGAAGGCTGTTTTGAGGTGTTCAAGGTCCTCTTGTAGATAGGATTGTATTTGTGTTGTTTAGGGTTCTTTGTAGCCACTGGAAATGTTGTTTAAGAATAGGGTAAGATTACAAATCAATGAAACAGTGAGGAAATACTCACCAGGCTAAGCAATGTGATCTATTTGCAATCTAGATTAAGCTTGATTCTGGTTTAGTTACAAAGTTGAACCAAAATGGAGGATCTGAATGGGATTAAGGAAATACCACCACCCAAGCTAATTAAGGATTCCACCCTCAAAAATATAAAGGCCAAGCTACATATCTAGATTAAAGGAGACCACTTAAATTTGGTAACCAATTTGATTATTTAAAGTGAGATTTTGATAGAGTTAAGTGTAGAACACGAAGCTCAAATTTTCATTCAAGGATTTTAGTGACAATAAGCAGCCAAGCAAGGTTATATACATGTCCTCTAAGCTACCAAACAGTTAGGCAGGTTCCTTAGAAACCTTAATCTAGCTTAGCTAAACTGAAAATGCAAAACAAGCTTAGACTAAGCTAATTACAAGTGTGAATCTGGCCAACACATTATGTTTAAGGTAATCGAAGCTTCGACATGATTAATTAGCTATAAATAAGCCACTTTCACATGGGGGTGAGAACAAAAGTAAGCTACTAGTTGTCTACATTGTGGTTATCCAATCAGAAAGCAAATCAATGTCACATTTCAAGCCAATTGGGCAACTTGCCATCCAAAGCTACAAAAGAAGCTATGATGATGTTTCTGAATGTCCAAGGAGCCAAGAGATTAAGTTCCCAAAACCATCTCTATTAGGAAGCATCATAGCAAACTCAAAACATCTTATTTAGACTTAATAAACTTGGATTAGCATTGAAAATGATCAACTTGGTTCCCCAACCTACCCTTCACTTAGAATTGATTTTAATGCGTGCCTTGGTTCCTTAGGATGTTAGTAAGAATCCTAAAAAAAAAAGTCTAAATCAGGTTTAGCCAAGAGAACGAGTAAGAAACTCAAACTAGGCTAAAAATTATGCCTAAACTGCAATGGTTGGCAAAATACAACCGAATCATTATGAAAAACTTCTCACGATTTGAATTTATCTTGATGGCTTAATACCATAGGATGTTGGATATCATTCAAGCAAAAATACAGGCCCTACATTAGGTTTTAGGTGGTGATCCCACCTACTTTTTTAATCTGGGCATACTAACACTGCCACAGTATGGCTTCATTATTTTGGACCAATTAGCAAAATGCCTAACTCCTAGGCCAACATTCTATCATGAAGGTTACCAATGAAGAATTGAAGAACCTGAATGAGTATTTAAGAAGCCACCAATCAAGTTTGAACCAGAATAACACGTTCTTACTGACTTTGGAAGAAAATTTTAAAGCAATGAAGGTCACCAATGAGGAATTAAGAACCAAAATGAGCATTTGAGATGCCAGCTTGGACTCTATGAAGCAAAAAAGGAAGGCCAATCTGAGTTGTCATTCTTCAAGCTCACCTAGTAAAGCCTCAGAAGAAGAAAGGGAAAAGGACAGCCATCCTTTTTCTTCTTCTAGTGGAGAGGAGCGTAAAAAAAGACTAAGAAGAGCAAGAAGGTTCCAACCTAACCGTAATGACATAAGGGTCAAGGTCTCAGAGTTTAAAGAAAAGCTAGACACGGGTGAATCCTTAGAATGGCTCCACAAAGTAGAAAAATCTTGCATTACGAGGAGATTTTGGAAGATAAGAATGTAAAACTTGTTGCTCTTCGGCTTAGAAAGTATGTGTCTCTTTGGCCGACCAATTTGTGCGCCAATAAAGTTAGAAAAAGAAAAGGGAAGAGTTAGAGCTTGGGACAAAATGAAGTCCAACCTTAAAACCCATTTTGTGCCCCTTCTTAGCTTCCTAATAGTTACTCCCAATTAGATAATCTAACCGAAGGCATCATGAGTGTAGAGGAGGATGCTAGAGAAATTGAGGAACTTTTATTAAGGGCAACCTACAATAGGACGAAGAGCAAACCATTGTGACGTACTTAGGAGGACTTGATCCTAGGTATGATGAGTTTAGAAGAGCAAACCACAGAAAGTTCCAAGAGGAAATGCAAACACAGCGTATCTTTCACTCATTGTGTACCATCCAAGGTAAGGTATATAGTTTGATCACTGATGGAGGTAGTTGTACCAATGTGGTTCCTATCCATTTGATTGATAAGCTTAGATCGCCTACTGTCCAACACCCATGGCCATATTCACTTTAATGGCTTAAAAAACGAAATGAG
>NCQV01076877.1:17422-37753 GCA_002740545.1 Lophocereus schottii | reverse complement strand
CACGAATGCCAAATGAGGGACTAAAAGCAAGATGACCATCACGAACTTTAAGATCCAAAATTACAAGTTCAGTATAAGAAAGCAACATGAAATTATTAGAAAAATGCACCCATGAAAAAAAATTGAGCAAGTAATGTCAAATAGCAATACTGGCATGTAAAGTAGCAGCGTATCATAAGAAATGAAATCATATATGGAGTGATAGTGAGGTCTCAGATATGGGAGGACACATGAAGTAAAGCGCAAAGGGAGTATGCATTTATAGACGATACTGAATAAGGATAATCTAGACTATGTATGCCCTAACTAGTACATTAATTGAACAAATACATCTTACATGCTCCTAAGAGATTACCACAAACCTCAAGTCGAAAAAGAAAAACAAGTATTTCTCATCTAAGATCAATTGTCCTTGATCGTAATACATCATAGACTTTTACCCAGCTAGTAAGCCATAGCCTCAGTCCTTAAATCAGCCAAAAATCTATTTCCAACTCGATAATTTACCTAGTTGAATGGGTGAGGTTCATCAGTGGACAAGAAAATGGTTTTCTTCAGCCTATGAATACATTTATATTTCATTAAAAAGAGAACCTACAAATTGAACAACAATAAGAGAGCAACTTGAACATAACAATTCATATTTCATTAACAAATAACAAATCACACTCGAATTTTGTAATCGATAGCCCACAAATGGACAAATCTCACAAAAGCAAACCAAAAATTACACTAGCAAGATAAGAGATTAGTAACATAGAGAAGTTAGAAAGAAGGGATTTTACCTCAAAGCCAAAACCATACCTCTGTCATCAATGAAAAACACTGATGCAGACATGACCCCCGCCGACGAAGACTAGAATTATCACCACCGAGAATGGCCACCTCCGATGATGCCTGGGATTCTCGCCACCAAGCACGATAATGAGAACGAAGTAGTAGGGGTACTTACGCGCGACTACTATGATGTGGAAGCCCGACCACCGTCGATGATGACCGGAATTCTCGCCACCGAGTACGACGGTGAGGACGACACTGGGGTATGCGCGCGACGAGTTTAGGACTGTGATGTGGAAGCCAAGGGGTTAGCACTTAGCACTGAGAGATTGAAGGCTACGAATTGCGAAAGGCTGAGAGAAGGGAAACATCCCTTTTTTCTTTTTCTTTTTTTTTAATTCAATGGTCTTCTTTGGTAGTGAGACATAAAATAAAATTTGAAAAATAAAAATACGTGCTACCACACTTAATATCCATGTCAAGTGTATCCTATTTACAAGATACAAGTCCCCACGCTTAATATGTGTGGGCATACCTTATTTACCTATGACCACATTTATAAGTGTGGTTATACTTTTCCTCACTTGTTATGTGTGGGGATAGTATGAGATCCTCATTTTTGTTTATTTTCCTACAACACCTAGTCAAGTGTAGTTAAATAAGCGTGAAAGTATGATCTTTTTTTTTTTGTAGTGTAGAATAGGTCAAGTCTGCACTATCTGATCAAATTAGTCACATTTGTTGTTTGATGGGACGGGTCATGCCTCCTGTGTGTGATCAGATGAGCCAAGCCTTTGTTTTCTGATCGAGGGAGTGGCCTTTGTTGTCTAATAGCAGAAGTCATGTCTTTGCTATCCTATCAGAGGAGTATGAATGTCTTTGCTCTCTGGCTGTAAGAATCAAGCCTCTATCTGATTAAAGAAGTCAAATCTACACTGGCTGAGTGAAAAAGACACCTTTGCTATCTAATTGAATGAGTCAGGCCTTTGTCTGATCGAAGGGGTCAAGTCTAATAGAAGGGATCCAGTCTGCACTATCTGACTGGAGCAGTCAAGCTTTGTATGACTGAAGGGGTCAAGTGTGCACTGTCTGATCAGATGAGTCACCTTTATCGTCTGATTGGATGAGTCATGCCTCATCTGCCAAATAGAAGGAGCCAAGCCATTGCTTTCTGATCAGGAAAGTTGCGTTCGTTGTCTAATTGGATGAGCCAAGCCTTCTTTTTCTGATTGATACAGCCGCAAGCACACGGTGGCATTGTAGCAGATCAAGGTCGATCTCATAGAGACTAGGTTGATCTATTGGGCTATATCCCCTCAAGATATGCTAAGAAAAATTCTAATTCAAGTGGTTTCGAATTAACCATTTCTAATGCACTAATTCTAAATCAATTAAGGAAAATTTTCTACAAATTCATATAGTTATGAAAGGTGATTGGATCAAAATAATAAATTTGTGCTTTTCTCTAATTGGTTAATTTTGAGGAATTGTAATCTATCCAGAAATTTGATCTATTCTTTCAAAATCAGCCAAATTTGCCTAAACTAAGCAGAAGTCAATTCAGCTAAAATTGCAAGTATATGATTGTAGTCGTAGTACTTGAGTCGTCTCCACAGGGACGAGGATGAGATTAAGGCCACCAAATAAGATCAGACTATAATAACCTAAACTAATCACGAATCAAACACATAAGGACTAAACTAATCAAGATAAATTAAAGTAATTTTATCTCATACCCATGAGTCTAAGATTATCACCTAAGCCAAACTCATTAAAATCAACTAATGCATTTAAATCCATAGAACTTACCTAACCTAAATGAGACTATAATTAACCAAAGTGAAACTACCATGTTGCATTGGTAAATAAATTAACCTAAGCCAACCCCAAAGTAGCAAGGGTTATGGAAATAAGGGAAAGGAAACAGAAGCATAAACCAAACTAAAGAAACAATCAAGCTTAATCATCTAAGCTAACTTCTAAAATCAAGCCTAAGCCAAACCTCTAGAGTTGAGCATAATCAAATCCAAGCTTAATCATTCAAACTGAGCTACAATCAACCAAACAATCAATTGAAACAAGGACTCAGAATAGTAGAATCAAGCAAAGTAGAGGAAACACACTACTAAAATTAACTCAACTAAAGGCATACTACAATTGCATCGCCCACACTAAAGGGAACAAACCACTAAACTATAGGGCAGAGGTTGAGTACAGAACAGAGGAGCATAAATCAACCCAGAATTGACACTAGAGCACTGATGCATCCAAACAGAGCATACTGAGCATAAATCAATTCATGGACCAAAACTAGAACACACTTGGTTCATCCAAAACAAGCAGACAACAGAGTAGTAAGGAAGGGGGAGTAAAAAGACCGAATTGGATTAGAAAATAGAGCAGTAAGCAGGAGAAGAGGAAGAATCAGAATGCTCACTGCCCATGAGACCAATTAACTCCATCATTAAATCTTCATTACTAGCATAAGAACCACCAAGAACTAAGCGACAAATAAGCTTCAAATATTATTAACCATGGCGGATTCACATTAATCCTTGTTCCAACAGTACCAAAATAGGAGCAAAGGAATTTAAATGTCCCAATAAAAGTCCATTACAAGCTCAAATTAAGCACCAAATACATGAAAATTGCAGGCTAGAGACAAATCTGAATCTAAATAGGAAAATCAAACCTAGAATCCTAGAACAAAACCTGAAATTGCAAGCTGCCAAAGACGAATCTAATACTCGAAATTTCCCAAAATTAAACCCCAAATTCAGCCTGAAAATGGCTGTTACAAATTCGAATCAAAATCTTGAAAAACAAAACAAACCCTAGATGCTAAAATTTTCGGACTAAACACAAAACCATAAATGAAAACCTAAAAACTTAAAACTAAAAATGTAGATTATACCTCTCTAACCCTAGCTCTGGAGCCGAATTCTTCGATTTATACCCAAACCCTCTTCGATCTCGGCCCTTCAGTCTGTGCAAGGTGAACAGTGGTGATGGAGATGTGCTGGCATGCTACGCTGGTGGTTCATGGAGCGTCGATGGTGGATGAGGGTGAAGGTGGATATGGTGTTGATGTGCTGGCAGTGTTGCAGTGGTTCGGGGGAGAGAGAGAGGGGGATGGAGATAAGGAAGATGAAGATGGATGTGAAGAAGGGGGGATTTCAGGTTTCTAGGACCGAGAGAGGAGAGAGAAAAATGAGGGTATTAAGGGGAGTGGGGGAGTGAGTCACGTGCCCAGCATGTGACGGCTGGGTTTTTTCCTCTTTGGTTTTATTTTGCTTTTGTTTATTTTTTTGGCCTTTTTTTACAAAGCTTTCCCTCAATTTATTCAATACCTATAAAATCAAATAAAGTCAAATCAAAATATAAAAATAACGATTATAACGAGCACAAATTAGGTACAAAAGTATCATAAAAATAACACATTTTTGGCTCGGACAAATACCCCCATACCAAGATTTTGCTTGTCCTCAAGTAAAATAACTAAACTACCTAATAAGAAATAGAAGATGAGAGGAAAGAAAATCCTAACTTAATGTCGTAGGAATTACGGTTGTATTTAGCATATGCAACAAGCCCCTTTAAACCCCTCGGTCTCCCAAGTGGATGAGTGAGGTCTCGTAAGGGTTTTCAAGTGAAATACCCATAAACATTATTTGAAAAAGAAAATCTTTTTTTTTTGTTTTTTTCTCAGAGCTATTATGTACAAAATTGCGGAAAGATATGTACACATCCTAATCAACAAAATCACCCATATAACCAAGATATCGAGCTGCATATAAACAGAATGTACTTCAAAGCCCTCTACCCCATAAATGACATCAAAGCATTAATTTTTCACCCCATTGTACATCAAGATTCTGAATCCATCCAAGTGCTCGTGTGTAAGTGTATCATCATCCCAAGGCTTAGATTTACTAGAATCCTACTCAATTCCACTTGACTGATACAACTACATTATTGACATAATAACATTGCAAGTAAGCTTTTCCAGCAGCAGTATTGCCTCAAAGGGTAACATCCAGTAGCATGTGCCTCCAAGGGTAACGCCTAGTAGCGTATGCCTCAAAGGGATACTTGTTATTCCAAATTTTATTCATCTCTCTCTTTTTTTCTTTTCTTTATTCATTATTTTCATTCATTATTTATTTTTTTCAGAGTAATCTTGTCACAAGCAAGTGGGAGAATCATTCATGGAAGCCTAAGACCTAAAGATAATGATGAAGGGATAAACAAGGATTGAATTATACATCTATAATGAACAATTAAGTTAGAACTAGGGCTTAAAATGAAGCACTGAGGCCGAAGACCTTTCATGCACATCCTACTTATATACAAGCTATTAACTAAAGCACAGGGGATTCAAGCTAATCAGAAATAGTATAATCATCCCCAAAAACAAAACGAAAATCGTTTTTTTGGATTTTTCAAAATTTTCAAAAAGTATATACAAATGGACATCTCACCCCCACACCAAAATCTCATAATGTCCTCATTGGGAGTGGGAAAGAAACATAAAGACCGAAAGGAAAAATCTAAAGAGAAAACACATGTTCAAAAATAAAAATAAGACTCAAAAACAAAAGGGACATGACTTCAAACAAAGCAACTAACATATAAAAAGAAAAGCACTCAACTATACAAAAAAGAAACTGGAATAAGACAAAGAAGACAAAGGGAGAAGAAAAGAGAGAGAAGAAGATAGGAAATTTCGAGCAAACTAGGTCGGGTGCTAAGTATACCCAAGCTATCTCACACCACAATCACTGATCAGGGCTTGGCTCATAGAGTATCAGACACTCTACATCTTCTTGGCTCGGCAGCTCTAGAAATTATTTCAAATGCTGGCCATTCACTTTGAAGATGGCACCACTCTCAGGGCCCTAAATTTCAACTGCTCCATAGGAAAAAACATGTGAGACAATATAAGGACCCATCCATCGGGATCTCAATTTCCTTGGAAACAGATCGAGCTTAGAGTCATATAAGAGTGCTTTTATTCTTGGAGTAAACTCTTTTCTAAAAATATGTCGATCGTGAAATAATTTCGCCCTCTCTTTATAAGATCGAACACTCTCATAAGCCTCAGCTCTAATCTCATCAAGCTCACTTAGCTGCAGTCGTCTCTCCTCACATGCCTCAGTCAAGTTACAATTAAGCTCCTTAATAGCCCACCAAGCTTTATACTCTATCTCCACATGTTAATGACAAGGCTTACCATAAACTACCCTATAAAGTGACATACCTAGGGTAGTTTTGAAAGCCGTCCTATATGCCCAAAGAGCATTCATTAGCTTGTCAGCTCAGTCTTTCCAATTCCTACTCACTGTCTTCTCTAAAATCTATTTGATCTGCCGATTCGACACTTTAACATGACTACTAGTTTAGGGATGATAGGGAGTAGCAAGCCGATGGACTATGAAATACCTCTTCATTAAGGTATCAAAAGATCTATTATTAGAATGAGTGCCCTGATCACTAATGATAGCATGGGGCATACCAAATCGAGCAAAAATATTCTGCCTAACGAATTTCAGAATGACATTAGCTTCATTGGTCCTAAAAGGGATAGCCTTAACCCATTTAGAAACATAATCCATGACTAACAAAATGTACTCATTTTTAAAAGAAGATGAAAATGGTCCCATAAAATCAATACCCCGCACATCAAAAATCTCCTCCACAATAATGGGGTTCAGTGGCATCATATTTCTCCTGCTTGTTCTATCCAACGGCTGGCATCTAGGGCAACTCTTGCAGTACTCAAATGCATCCTCAAACAAAGTAGGCTAGTAAAAACCATATTGAAGAACCTTGGCTGCTGCCTTCCTACCACTAGAATGCCCCCCACATGCCTGGTCATGACAAAAAGAAAGGACACTTCTTACCTCATGATCGAAAATACATCTCCTAAAGACTTGGTCAGAGTAGTACTTAAACAAACAGGGGTCATCCCAAATAAAGAATTTCACAAGGTGGAGGAATCTATCCCTGTCATTCTTAGTCCAACTCTCAGGGATCCTACCAGTAACTAAATAGTTCACAATGTTAGCATACCAAGGATCACAGTGAACAGCATACAATTGCTCATTGAGGAAGCACTAAGAAACACTGGAATCACTCTCTATCATACAGAATCCTAGACAGATAGTCAGCTATAAGGTTCTCAGACCCTTTCTTATCCTTAATTTCATAGTCAAATTCTTATAAAAGCAAAATCCATCTCACAAGTCTAGGCTTAGCATTCTTCTTAGAAAGAAGGTGCTTAAGAGTAGAGTGGTTAGTATAAACAATCACATGATACCCAATCAGATAGGGTCTAAACTTTTTAAAGCCAAAGATCACAGCTAAAAATTCTTTTTGGGTAACAGTGTAATTCAGCAGGGCATCATTCAATGTATGACTACTATAGTAAATAACATGGGTTTCCTTATTAATACGCTGTCCTAGAACAAACCCAATAGCATAATCAAACGCATCACACATCAACTCAAATGGTTCTCCCCAGATGGGAGGATGAAGAACAGGAGCAGAGGTTGAGAGCTCTTTAAGCTTAGAAAATGCCTTAAGATACTCCTTAGAGAAGTGAAATGGCACATCCTTAGCTAGCAGATTGGACAAAGGCTTTGCAATCTTACTAAAATCCTTAATGAAATTACGACAAAAGCTAGCATGTCCAAAGAAAGACCGCACCTTTTTTATACAACTAGGAGGGGGAAGATTAATAATCAAGTTAGTCTTAGCTTTGTCTACCTTGATTCCATCTCAAGAAACAATGTATCCTAAGACTATATCCTTTTTAACCATGACGTGACATTTCTCCCACTTTAAAGTCAAGTTTTTCTCCCTACACCTCTCCAACACTTTGTCAGATTAGGCAAGCAACCATCAAAAGAAGATCCAAACACAGAAAAGTCATCCATGAAAATTTTCATACATTACTCAACATGATTTGAGAAAATAGAAATCATGCATCTTTGAAAGGTAGCAGGGAATTGCACAGTCCAAATGACATTCTTCTAAGGGCACATATCCCGAATGGACAGGTGAAAGTAGTCTTCTTTTGGTCCTCAGGAGCAATGGAGATCTAGGTATAACCGGAATATCCATCTAAAAAGTAATAGAAGGAATATCCAGCCAACCTTTTTAGCATTTGATCTAAGAAAGGGAAGGAAAAATGGTCTTTCCTAGTGGCAGCATTCAATTTTCTATAATCTATATACACACACCACTCAGAGTGAACTCGAGTAGGGACTAACTCGTTCTTATCATTCATAATCAGGGTAATACTAGTCTTCTTAGGAACAACTCGAATAGGGCTAATCCACTCACTATCAGAAATGGGATAAATAAGCCCATGGTCTAACCATTTCAACACTTCCTTCTTAACTACTTCCTGTAAGGTGGGGTTCAAACGCCTTTGACGGTCACAATAGGGTTTAATATTGTCCTCTAAATGAATTCTGTTTTGTACAATGGAAGAACTGATACCCTTGATATCCCCTAGAGTCCATCCTATAAAGCTTCCTTGTTCTCTCTAAGTAAAGTAATCAGTTTGTTCTCTTAGTCCCAGTCCAGATCAAAAGTAATTATGACAGGTACGGATTCATCAGGTCCTAGAATTGGATACTAAAGAGTCAAAAAGAGGTTTCAATTCAAGGGTGATAGCGAAAATAGCTTCAGTAACAGATTTAGAAATAGCAGTGAGCAAACAATCGGCAGTAGAGCACAAGTCCTCAAATTTAACCACATCATATTCAGGCTCATCATCTATAAGAAATAACTCATGCTCAGTAGTAAATACATCATCAAAGGCACCATCGAGTATGGAATCCCCTATCTAGTTAAGAGTAGAAAATTCCATATCATGAAATCCTGAAGGCTCTCTTTGCAAGTTAAAGATGCTCAATTCTAAAGTCATTTGCCAAAAGACAGTCTCATTATATCATTTCTACAATTAATGAGGGCATTGGCAGCGGCTAAGAAAGGACGCCCTAGAATCACAGGGACTTGCCTAGCTAAGTTGGAGTCTGTTGGACACCTTCTCAGTTTCAATCACAATGAAATCCACTTGGTAGGTAAATTCACCCACTCTAATCAGCACATCCTCGACTATCCCTCTGAGCACCCTAATCGATTTATCAGCTAGTTGAATGACTATCTTGGTAGGTTTCAGTTCACCTAATTCTAGCCTCTCATACTCAGTAAAGAGTATCACGTTAACACTAGCCCTTAAGTCAAGTAATACTCTGTGAATAAGTTGGTTCCCTATGACTATAGACACGGTAGGACAATCGAGACCCTTATACTTCATCGAGATCTGACGAGAAAGGATAGAGTTAGCACCAGAGGTCAAGAAAGCCTTCTTAGGTATATTAGTTAGTCTTTTGGTTGTACATAGATCCTTTAAGAATCTAGCATATGGAGGCATCTACTGAATAGCATCGAGCAAGAAAATGCTGATCTTTACTTGAGAGAAAGTCTCTCTCATCTTTTCAATATGAACTTGCTCTTTCTTCTTTAGCCTATGGGGAAAATAAGGTAAAGGCATTTGGATTCTCTCAGAAGAAGAAGGGGAGGAAGAATCCTTAAAAGGTGAAAAATTTGCTGAGTCAGAGGAGTCTTTCTCTTTAAGCTCCTCATTCTTAGAAGGTCACTCAGGAACAGAAGGGCTATCTGAATCATTGGGGACACTATCAGTGGCATTCCCTGACTGACTGGATGAACCAGTCTTTGGAGGAGAAGAAGAAGAAGAATTTTGGAAGAATTGGTGAGGATACCTGCAGGTTTCATTAGGATTTCTCATTTGTTTATCAATCTCTCGACCAGATTGGAGAGATATAACTGCAATCACTTTCCTCACAGGCTCACTAGGGTTACCAGAAGAAGGAGAGGCATGACCCTTAGGTTGACTCGAACCTGGTTCCCTAGAAGATGATGCTAACTGGGGAAACTGTTTGGTCATCTTCTTATCATTCTTTTCATGTTAGCATTAATCATTCTCTCCACATTATTATTGATTTTTCTTTCCAATTTATCAATATCAGTATACCCAGGAGGAGGTTGAACTTAAGTTATGGGAGGTGGAAGTCTAGGTGCATTAGCTACACCTAAAAAAGCCGATCTCTTGAAGGAATTTGAGGGATGAGAGATGGGATGAGAGTTGTTTCCAGGAAACACCTCAGGTTGAGAGTTAGAAATCGTAGCATTTGGTCCATTATTCCAAAAAAAGTTCGGGTGATTTCTCCACCCTAAGTTGTAATAAGGGGAAAAAGGGTCATTCTTACGTCTCTGGAAGGCCATACTCGCTTACTCTTGTTTAGTTGCTAACTGATGAGCAAAATAAGGACAAGCACTCAAAGAATGACCTGGGGCAGCTAGTAATGAGAACCAAACACTGTAGAAGTCTGAGATAACTGAGACATCTGAGGAGATAATCCCTTCAATATGTTTTCTAAAACAGCAATCTTAGACTCTAAGTGATTTACATCAGAGACAGAATGCAACCCACCCCTTGTAATCCTAGAACTCAGGTTGTCATGACGAGTGGTTTTTCACTGCATGGTTTTCTCAGCTAAGTCCTCTAGAACTCCCAAACACCTATGACACTCTTAGAAAGAAAGCCACCCTAACACATGAACTCTACCATAGTTCTAATATGTTGGTTAAGTCCTTCATATAAAATCTGGCACAAGCGTGCTTGGTCTAAATGATAATGGAGACATTGGGCCAACAAATTTTTGAACCTATCAAAATATTTCCAAAATGATTCCCTATCTAGTTGCACAACCTGATTGCTTTCATTCCTCAACTTAACAGTCTTGGCATTGGAAAAATATTTTCTTAAGAACAATCTTACAAAATTATTCCAAGAAGTAATAGAATTAGCAGCCAAGCCATATATCTAATGTTTAGTAGAATCTTTTAAAGCAAAAGGAATCAATTTCATTCGCACAACATCAATGCGAATATTAGGGAAATGCATCGTAGGACAAACTTCTTTGAATTCCCTCAAAAATAAATAAGCATCCCCTAAACTTGTAAATTTAGGGAGCATCTAAGTATAATGAGGTTTTAATTCGAAGGTCACATTTGGTACAAGATTAGGCGTAAGAAGCATGATGGCAAAGCAGTCTTAGGAGGATAAAGAATATCACTCAAAGTCCTTTCTTACGCCATATTTTCTAACTCAAGCTTAGGTTTAGCTTTGGGTTCTAAGTCAGGGTCAGGCTCACTTCTAACGAGTCTCTGATTTTTAGGGTCTTTAACCCAACTTGTCATATAAACCTCACACCCTCACAAAAGGTCCTATTTTTGGTCTTTTCTCTTTCTTTTTTTTTTTGATTTTTGAATTTTTCTAACTGTTTTTTCTTTTTCTCAGATACAAAATCAAATCAAAATGTTACTCAACCCTAAATACGATTTAAAAACAAAAGGTAGCCAAATCAAAAAGTTAATCAATCTCCAAAGTAAAGATAAGACAAATCTCGTCAAAAACCAAATTCAAATTACTAACTCAATTTTAAAACTGCAAAACAACAAAATAAAGCATCTAAAATCATAAATCAATTCTAAGTCATTTGTTTTTAGAGATTTTCAGTCAAAATTTTTTTTTGGAGTTTCAAGTGTTTCTAAATTTTTATGGATTTTTGGATTTTTCAAGAAATGAACTACATGAATCATGACTAATAACAAAATAAGCAAAGTAAGTCAAAATATAAGCAACTAATGAGAATGTAACTAAGAAAAAGAAAAATGCTCAAATTGAGGGAAATAGAAACTTGCCATTTTGTTTTTGAAGTTTTTAAATTTTCAATTTTTTAGTGGTTTTCAAGTTTTTCTATTTTTTTTTCAATTTTTGGCTTTTCTAATTTTTTTTGAATTTTTGAATATTTCAAGAAATGCACTAAATCAAGTGACAACTTAAGAACAAAATAAAACACGATCTATGCAACCTAATAATAAAGTAGCTACGAAAAAGAAAATGAGACATAATCTTATGTTGTCGTCCCCGATAAAAGCGCCGAAAATTTGTACGATAATTTTGAGTTAAAAATGAAGTGCCGCAAGTATACGACGGTCATCGTAGTACTTAAAGGTCGTCTTCATAAGGACCAGGATGAGATTAAGGTCATTAAATAAGATCAGGCTATAATAGCCTAAACTAATCAAGAATCAAACACATAAGGACTAAACTAATCAAGATAAACTAAAGTAATTTTATCTCATGCCCATGAGTCTAAGATTATCAACTAAGCAAAACTCATTCAAATCAACTAATGCATTTAAATCCTTTGAACTTGTCTTACCTAAATGAGACCATAATTCTCCAAAATGAAACAACC
Organism: Lophocereus schottii; assembly: GCA_002740545.1. Taxonomy (NCBI): domain Eukaryota; kingdom Viridiplantae; phylum Streptophyta; class Magnoliopsida; order Caryophyllales; family Cactaceae; genus Lophocereus; species Lophocereus schottii. The sequence continues at coordinate 25,616 of NCQV01076877.1, read as the reverse complement.
ATATTGCGTTCGTAAATAAATTAACGTAAGCCAACCGCAAAGTAGCAAGGTTTATGGAAACAGGGGAAAGAAAACAGAAGTATAGACCAACTAAAGAAATAATCAAGCTTAATCATCCAAGCTAACTTCTAAAATCAAACATAAACCAAACTTCTAGAGTTAAGCATAATCAAACCCAAGCTTAGTCATTCAAACTGAGCTACAATCAACGAAGCAATCAATTGAAACAGGGACTCAAAGCAATAGCATCAAGCAAACTAGAGGAAACAAACTACTAAAATTAACTCAACTAAAGGCATACTATAATTGCATCAACCACACTAAAGGGAATAGACCACTAAACTATAGGGCAGAGGTTGAGAACGAACAGAGGAGCATAAATCAACCCAAAATCGACACTAGAGCACTGATACATAAAAACAGATCATACTGAGCAAAAATCCATTCATGGACCAAAACTAGAGCACGGTTGGTTCAACCAAAACAAGCAGACAACAGAATAGCAAGGGAGGGGGAGTAACAGGACCGAATTGGATCAGAAATTAGAGCAGCAAACAAAATGCTCACTGCCCATGAGACCAATCAACTCCGTCATTCAATCTTCATTACTAGCATAAGAACCACCCAGAACTACGCGACGAACAAGCTTTAAATATCATTAAGTATGGCGGATTCACATTCATCCTTGTTTCAACAGTACCGAAATAGAAGCAAAGAAATTTAAATGTCCCAATAAGAGTCCATTACAAGCTCAAATTAAGCTCCAAATACATGAAAATTGCAAGGTAGAAACGAATCTGAATCTAAACAGGGAAATCAAACCTAAAACCCTAGAACAAAACCTGAAATTGCAAGATACCAAAAGCGAATCTATACTCAAAATTTCCAAAACTTAAGCCCCAAATTCAGCCTGAAAATGGTTGTTACAAATTCAAATCAAAATCTTGAAAAACAGAACAAACCCTAGATGCTAAAATTTTCAGACTAAACACAAAACCATAAATGAAAACCCAAAAACTTAAAACTAAAAATCTAGATTATACCTCTCTAACCCTAGCTCTAGAGTTGAATTCTTCGATTTATACCCGAAGCCTCTTTGATCTTGGCCCTTCAATTCGTGCGAGGTGGACGGTGGTGATGGAGATGTGCTGGCATGCTACGATGGCGGTTCATGGTGTGTCGATTATGGATGATGGTGAAGGTGGATGTGGTGTTGATGTGCTGGTAGTGTTGCTGTGGTTCATTGAAGAGAGAGAGAGAGGGATGGCGATGAGGAAGACGAAGATGGATGTTTAGAAGGGGCGATTTCGGGTTTCTGGGACCGAGAGAGGAGAGAGAAAAATGAGGGTATTAAGGGGAGGGGGGAGTGAGTCACGTGCCCAGCACGTGGCAGCTGGGTTGTTTGTCTTTGGTTTTATTTTGCTTTTATGTATTTTTTTTGCCTTTTTTTTACAAAGCTTTCCCTTAATCTATTCAATACCTACAAAATCAAATAAAATCAAATCAAAATCTAAAAATAACTAGAGCCTTCCAATCAATTTATCCAAGTTCACTAATTGCGAACAAGCTATCAATTACAAAAAGTAACACTACCCATCTCAATCATGTGTATAATTTTGTCACGCCAAGTAGTTCATATTTATTACAAAATATATGTTGCAAATATGATAAAGTAATAATCTAATAAATGTTTTCTTTGACCAATAAACCTAATAAATTTTAAATTAATTAACACGATACTGTAAAGTTAGGAAAGATGTTAGAATACCAAAGTTATGAGTAAACTAAACATGGTAGTCTAACTCTATATCATCAGGAAAAAAACGTATTAAATCAAGTACAATAGAAAGGCGTTTAACCCCTCTTTTATACCAAATAAAAAAAGTATAATAAAAACCAAAAGTGTGCTTGGATTGTATAGTATTAATTCAGAAATGATAAAAATAAAATTACATATTAATGTTTCTAAAAGAAATTTAAAAAGGTCATCATGAATAATTAATATAGTTTTTAAAAAATAGAAAAATTTAACAAATGCTAAGTCTCATATTAGTGAGAACGCATTAATTTTGATTAAATTAAAATTATCTAATATAATAAGAAGATTCTGATCATGATATAGTTGCAATGGTTTTATTTACTTATTTCTCTATTAATAACAATGGTTATAATCAAATGTTAACAATTGTGAGGCTTGGAATTAGCTGTGGTGATTGTCTGAATCTTGAAGAAATTGTCTTGTATCATTATCTAGGTGTGGATTGTACTGTTTTATATAATATAATAATAGATAATAGATAATAGATTCAACTGGGCTAAGTGGCTTGAGTTTGGATTTTCTCATGTGAGTTCGAGTCAATACATATTTTTAAAAAATTAGGTCAATTTGGGTTCAGATTAAACTACTTAGGTTGGGTGATATTTGGGTTTTGAATATTGGTCAATCATGACAGGTTCAAATTTGATCATTTTGAATTCGCGTGAAATGTCAGTAAGTCCTTAGTTTTCACCATTTATCAAATTTCAAAGCATACAATATAATTTCAAAGTTGGTAACCTATAAGGCCACTATACTCTCACGAATTATGCCCCCTCCTTTTTAGGCATTCCTAAATGATTTTACAATCAAAATGCAATTTACAGAGCAGAAGCATTTTTAATTTATTGTTTAGAGTATTTGGAAAATTCTCTTCTTTTAAATGTTGCACTTGTGTCATGTGCAAAATGTGTCCATGACTCAATTACTAACTAGAAAATTTTTCATAAAATTGACAGTATAATTTCGATTTTTAGATTACACCAAGGTGTGAGTTCACTTAAGGTTAGGTAATCTTAGGTTACCATATTTTTTGTTTTTTCCTCCTTCTGTTTAAGAGTGGGTCAATTTGGGACAAGGTAGTTTTAGATTAATGAAATCAAAGGTGGGGCCACTTTTGGATATTAGGTCATTAACTCAATATTGGGCTAGGTTTGGATCAAGTCAAGTCATATACACTCCAGTCGATTCATTTCATGTTTAGATGTAACATTTTTGTAAAATTTTTAGTTGAAGCCAGTAATTTTTCTAACCATATTAGCTGCCTAGTGAACTTTGCCAACTCTAATTACAATATCTTAATAAAAAGAATTCTTAGAACATAATAATCCAAACTTTAGGAGTAATGAAAACCAATAAGGCAATCTTAAGAAAAAGTCCAATGCTTCAACTGTAAAGATATTTATTTTTAGTAGTAGAAGATTCGTTTAAATTATATTTTTGAGTCAATTTGAATTTCAAAATGAATGCTCGAATTTGATTTGTTTGTGTTTTTTAGAGGTAATATTATTTGGATTCTTTGAAAATGATAATCTAAATGGTTTTATGCTACTGAAAAATAAATATAATTAAAGTTCAGAATACTATAACTTATTTTTCAAGGTAGGATTATATATAAATGTCCACTACCCCTAAACATTAAGCAATTAACCATATTACCAGGAAGAATCTATAAATGTAAGTTGTAATGGACAAATTGCCGCTGTTATCTTGGCTCTGATATGCTGAAAGCTAACCAAATTCTTTCAGTAATCGGAGAAAGCTAACCAAATTTCAGTCGAGAGAAAAAGAAAGAGCGGGGAATCCTAGGCTCAGACACCTCAAATGATTTGACGACACAGAGGGAGGGGGGTGGGAATCCAAAGCTCTGAAACCCAAATTGATGCGGTGGCACTTATTGCACGTTGCCCACATATAAAGTCAAATGGTACCCGTCATATGAGGCCAAACTTGAAAAAGGGGCAGCAGCTACCAAGCTTAGCATCATAGGTCATCAAAAAGCAAGTCAGCGTTGGCCAAAATGACCTTGCCTTGCGGCCTTTCATCTAGTGGACAATGTTCTCTGATTTTTCTGCCAATTAAAGCTTGTTCAGCGTGTTATTCGGTGTTCTTGTGGACATCATTGTCTCCAACACAGTCCAGGTAAGTTCAGCTGTACTTGATGCATATTAAGCATTTGGTAACAGTTAGAAAAGAAGATTGCGCTTTCTCGTTGAAATAATATTTGCATTATTTTTATTTGAATCTTCTTCGATCACAAGTAAGCAAAATTCATTTGGTGGGTAAATTTTAAAATATCTATCTCAACCCACTTCAATTCACTTTAACCCACTTTCACTATTTTAAACCAAGTTTAATTTATCATACAAAAAATTCAACCCACTTCAATCTACGTCAATTCACTTCAACCCATCTCAACATAGTTCAACCCACGAATAGGGGTGAGCAACAGACTGGATTGGATAAGATTGGGTCAGCCTATTAACTAAACAGGTTGGATTGGGTCCAGTACATTTGTCAATGGGTTGGACTGAATTATGGGTCAAATGAATCCGACCCACCCATGACCCGCATATTGCTACCTAATGAGTGTTTTTGTTCGTTAATTTTCCAACTAATATATTTGTAATTTTCTAAACAAATTAAACTAGTCTAAATTCTAAGTTAGAAAATACACAATCAACCTAATAAATGGGTCGGGTCAAGTCAGCCCTTGGGTGGCCCCTTTGGGCAGTTTAAAAACGGAACAAACTTGCGCAAAATAACGATCTATAATAATTATTGCTATGTACACAATGTTGGTAATGAGGTTAACTAATTGGAACATGTAAAATAGTGTGTCAATTAAGTTAAAAAAAATAATGGGTCACTAAACGAGTTGTTAATAGGCCCGTCCAATCCGGCCCGTTAATATGCCTTAATGGGTTGACCAATTAATGGGTCGGTCCAATATGGACCCGACCCTTTATTAGTATTTTAAACGGACTGGGCGCTTAATCCAATGGGTACCCAATTCGTTGTCCACCCCTAATTACGAAAGAACAAGCCCTAAAAAGAATTGTTGCTGAGTAACATTACCGTCATACCAAGTGTCAGTAATCTTGCTAAAACGAATAGTATCACTAACTGATTGAACTAATGTTATATGTCAAGTCCCTATTTTGGCATGAGTATTTAAATTTTAGCCTCTTATTCAATATGTTTCTGCTATCTTTCTTTTTATACATAGTACGTTTTTTTGACATAAGCAATTCATTGGAGGTTCGGTACTTGTTTCTTAGGGAGATATGAAATATAAAATCATAATGGGCACTTTGGAGTCTTCAATGCAGAATCACTTGGTTTATGAATTGCTCACGTGTCCACGAATTTTTGTACGCAAAATTAAAGAGCTGAGCAGTGGTGGCTACAAGATCCTCATTTGTCGATCAATGTATTAAGTGGGAACAAGTCCTGTCGGCTACCATAGCTTGTTTGCAAAAATTAATGACCTTAATGTTGAAGGGTCAGTTATCCGTTTGGCATGCTACGCTATTGCCACTTTCCTACCTAGGTTTGAATTCGAGGGTAACTCCATTTGCCATTATTCGGGAGTCAAATGGGAGTGGCTTTGGGTCTTGGGCTTGGCAATGGTTCCTCTTTCCAACAAGCATATTGGCCTATCGAATTTTTCTCGAAATAGAAGCCTAACCGGTAACCCAAGTTACAAAAAAGGAAAAAAAAATTATGGCCTTAATTAACATGAACTTGAGGGAAAATTTTGTTGGCCATACCCAAAGGGGAAAAAAAAGGTAAAGGCTCTAATCCCACTTCATTCGCTAATAGAGATGAGAAGTGTTGGACGAAGAACAAATAAATGTTTCCCAAAAGATTGCAAGTTTGAAGACCTAAGGAAGATTGCAAATAAAGAGGGCCATGGCATGCACTAGATCGATCAAGGGCAAAGGACAAGGGAGTGAATTTGATAACGTACTAGTCTTCACATCATTTGAGCACCATGAAATAATCCTCTCAAACCTTACATTGATCTTCTGAGTAAATTAAAAAGGACTCACTATCTCATTCTTGCAAGGATATTGAAGAATACTATCGAGGATTGGATCGTCGCTTCAGTGACCAAAAAGGGGGAGCAATTTTTGTCACACAATTGAAGGGGCAATGCTATAGTTATAGAGATTCATGAAGTTGGCTCTAGCAGCCACAAGCAATGGTTTGACCATCAATAGGCAAGAAATTACCGTGAAGCACATGCATCTTCCAATGCCTTAACTCATTGCCAATGGTCAATACCTTTGTTTATTCGACTCTTTTTCATTTCAAATAGTCATATTGAACATTTGACATTTAAACATAAATGTGAACACTTAACCATTCATCTTGAACTAGAAATGTATGAAAACTTTTAAACAATCATTGAGCTAGATAGATCACCCATATTATATGCTCTACAATTTAACATGACTAATGATGAATATGAATAACATTAGATCAATAGATAGTAACATATTAATAAATGTTACTTGCATAAATATCAAATATTTATTGTTTTCTCAAAGCCACAATGCTATTCCAATAACAAATATGGGTGCCACTACGGGCAAAAAAAGGCGGTTGTCTTCTAAACAAGGAAATTTGCAATTAATGATTGTAATCTTTATACCACTAAAGCACTTTACCGTTTACAATTAGTTTACATTGAAAATTAAGATCAGTGGTCGCTCTCATGCATGAATGCGTTGGCGCTAAAACAGTTGCGCGCGTGACTCCAAATTTTGAGATCTATATATTTTGATGAAATGAGGCTTATTTTTTGACGGAATTTTTTACACAAAAAAAATTGTATATTTTGACGGAAATGTGACTTTTTTGGGAATTTTTGGAGGAAATTGCATCCGTAAACAACAACCGGCCGAAATGTTCATCTCGACAGACCCATCAAAAATACTAACAGAATAATTTTGACGGACTGTAATTGACGGACCGTACTGACGGACTGACAATCCATCAATACGATCTTTATGGAAATTTTGACGGATTGATCGTCTGTCAAAGTACTTTTTGATGGAAATTTTGACAGAAAGAATAGTCCGTCACAATCCCAAAGATTTGAGATATCAGGTTAGTGCCAAAGCTTTGACGGAAATTTGTGACGGACTCTGTCACAATTTGTGACAGAAATAGTATTTTCCGTCACAAAGAAATAGTATTTTCTGTCACAATTTTTGACGGGATCCATCAAAAATCCGTCACGTATTTGTGTTAAATTTTAAAAAAAAGAAAAAATATTTATTTTTAAAAAATGCTAGGTGGAGCAATTTTGTTTTGTTCACATATTTAAAAAATTCAAATTTCAAATCTGAAATAAATATTGTGAATATGAGTTTGAAATCCATACAATTGTTTTTCTTCATCACAACAAAATACATATACATATTATTTTTTATCACAAAAATATGAAAATATTACAAATAACCTAATTAACTGATACAATCTAACAACAATACAAAGTCCTGAACAAATTTACAGAAATACTAACCATAATGTCCTTCCCCCACATTTTCCCCTCATTGGCTCATACGGTCATACTGATAAACTGTAACTCTAACCTCCTACCTCACCCCTTGTCTGTAATTTTTTTTTCTTTGTTTAAATTAAACTGCTAAAAAAAAGCAAAAACTAAAAAACAAACAACCAAGATGTATATAAAAAATCATCTAAAAATTACACCAAAATATAGAAATCAATCATAGGTAAATGCTTCCATCAAAGGGGAAGAAGCGAGAGAATTTGCATTGCTTTCTCTCAATCTTGTTGTGTATTCTTATAATCTTCCATGAAAATAAAGAAAAAAATTACCTTTATTGAGTTCTCGATTCAATAACATAACATTCAAATTAAAAAAAATTAATAGAATCTTTTTGATGTCCAAAACATTTATGGTTGGATCTATCATTTGAAATCCAAAAATTTTAATTTTAATTCTTGAATTTTCAAAATAGAAAATTGTAATTTTCTTATGAAAAATTTTAGTTTTGAAATTTTCAAGTTTTGATTCTTGAATTTGGGATTTGAAATTGTTAAATTTCAAGTCCCAAATTAAATATCAATTTTTTTTTTAATTTTGAATATGGACACTTTATTTCAAAATCCTAAATTTCATATCTGAAAAATAGGGACATGATGCTAGAGAAAGGGAAAAGAATATAATCAAAATTTTTAAATATAAGATATTGAGGAAAGCAAGTTTACCAAATAAGAAGTCTAAATCTAACCCATATCGGTGCTCATAGCAGAGATACATCGATATGGAGGCAGAGATGCTTCAATGGTGGATTCAAATCTCTTTGGTGGTTATGCCATGGTGGTGGTGGTGGAATG
>NCQV01076877.1:0-12523 GCA_002740545.1 Lophocereus schottii | reverse complement strand
TCGAGAGAGATCCCACTCAGGAAATGTGAGAGGCAAAGGAGGGAAGCGGTTTGGTTGTGAGAATAGGAGGATGACAGTGGCAGGTGCGGGGCCTCAGCTTGTTTTGTGGCCGATAAGGGGGGACTACTACTTCATATCATTGTACTATATATCTAAAGCCTGTCTATAAACCTGGGCTACGCGCATATGCCACTACTATATTTCTTTTGAAAATGGAGTAACAGTATTCAATATATTCGCTCTCTTTTTTAAAATTTATGTGAATAATTGTAGAATAATTCTGCTAAGGTAAATCTGGCAATAAATATCAAAGAAATACTTCATATGAAAAGTTTAATTACTAGTTTCCAATTTCTCTCTCTCTATATATATATACACACACGTATTCGAGATAGTTTTAGAATCTAATTTCCAAATTCTAGAATCTAATTTCACGTTCTATATAAAAGAAAGAATCTATTTTCAAGGTTTGTATTCTTCTAGTGTCTCTACATTCTTTCCGTCTATTGCATTTACATGTCCTCCTGCTTACCCCCGCTCCCCCAAAGTTGTTCCTATGATTTAGCGTAGCATGGATTGTTCACGTGTTTCATTCAGGAAACTTATATTATGGAAATGCTTGTTAAAAGTCCAAAATATTGTATATTTGGTTTTCCATCTTTTCTTTATAATTGCACAGTGTACATATTTTTTTTAAAGAGCATTAGTGACATATATAAAAGCTATGCAAATGAGTGATATCACATATATAACCAGAGTTGTATTATCATTAGCTCCCATAAATTGTAACAATTTGATAAAAATTAAACAAGATCATAACATATGTGAGAAAATATACAATATAGAACACTATTAGGATTTTTTTTTTGAAAATAAAACTCAACAATTTTGAAATAAAATACTGAACACTAGGATCTTACCATCTTCATCTTTGATACACTTTATGTTGCCCAAGTCTCTAGTTCTTCTTTCCCAAACCCTTGCTAATTTAAAGAACTCTTCTCACCTTCTTGAGTCTCAAGTCCATGATATAACATGTCGTAGGCAACATGTTGGATAGTTTGTATATGAGATATAATTGGGATAAATCGGCATTCAATACCAGTGCTTCACATTTGGGTCAAAATTTGGCNTGATTACACTTTGTCTTAATCATATTGGCGCTTGTGCACAAGGAAAATATTAGATAATACAAATAGCTTGCATGGTCACAGAGTGTATGCTTGCCTCTCTGGATACTTGTTGGTCGCAAGTTCGATTCCTTGTGGCACATATTTTTGATAGAAAACAGTTGCCAAATGATAAATTTTATTTTCTGAGCCAGAGGCCACCGCGGCTAGACCGTGGTACACATCACGGTCTGTGGTATTTTGTCTTTACCTTTATCCAAAGTGAATGTGTTATAAATCGAATTTGCTTATTTAATTTATCAGTTAAAATCAGATAAGACACATTGGTTAACAGTAGTTGTATATATATTCTAAGAAACAAAGGAAATTTATCTAATTTATCTGATTTGCTGTTCAGAAAAATTCACAAAAGGCTTATTGTATCCTAGGGGCATCTTCGCTGAAATCTAGAGCAATCTTTGTGAGATAGGGCAAATAACACTTTAAAGATAGTGTTACTCAGGCCTTAAGCCTTGGTAATTCTTTCATAAATTGTTTGTATACGTCTTATATTTCCAACACAAAGCTCTTGGCTACATCCACAAGTTTCTTTGCCACATTTTCGGCTGACTTGCATCTAACTTCTTAGTCTCCTTCTTTGTGTTTGTTTCACTATTAATGAAAGCTGTATAAGCATCTTTTTCCTCTTTGACTTTCTCCTTTGTCTCCTTGCTCCACCACTAAGCTCCTTTCATTTGTTACCACCTCTCTTACATGTACTTAAGATTTCGCTAGTCGATCTTTGAATACAACCTGCCATTACTTCCCACCTTAGATCTACATCTTGTAGCTATTTTCGGCTACCATCCACTATAACATTTTCCATAACTTTCTTGTAATTTTCTCAGTAAGATTCAACCACTTAACTCTAGGATCTCGAACACTGTTCATCTTCCTCTTCAAACTTTTGAAGTCGACATCCATCATCGTTAAGTTATGCTGAGTTCTCAAATACTCACCTGGTAATACTTTACAATCTTTACACAATCTCCTATTGGTTACCCTAATCAGAAACTAGTCAATTTGGGTCTTTGAGATGCCACTCTTAAAGGTCACTAAGTGGTCCTCCTGTTTCAAATAAGATTTTATAATCATCAATTCATATGCAATCGCAAAGTCCATAATAGAACTCCTTCCATTGTTTCTCTCGCCATAATCAAGACATCCTTGTGCTACGTCATACCCATCTGCTTTTATTCCCATATGTCCATTAATGTCGCCTCCTATGAAAAGTTTCTTGCTCTGAGTTACACCCTAAATAAGCAAATGCAAATCCTATTTGGTACTAATTTGTCATATTTTACATGTTCTAATGTCTAATCTTAGCCTGTATAATAATATAATCTTTATAATTTTTACTTGTTTTACTTACTTTTGTAAGTAATAAGTTCAATCAAGCAAATACTATAAAAAAGAGGAAAGACAGAACAAGAACGCCGAAAGATTGCAAAGAAAGAGACGACGAGAGTCGCGGCCACCACCCTTGATTGTCCCCACCACATAAGCGACTGGACGGGGGTGGTAACACACATCTGCCGCAGGGGCTACGACCATCGTCCTCCCCTGTTCTTTTCGGCCCCTTTTTGCCCGGCTTCATTTGTATAAAAAAGCTCTTCGTTGGGACTTTTGGGGGATCCGTTAGGATGTTTTTAGGCTAGTTTTAGTTAGGTTTTAGCCAATAAAAACCACAATAGAGGGATTAGATTAGGATTTGTTTGGGTGAATTTTAGATTCAAGCTTGTGGATTTCAAGTTCATTCAATCCATCAAGCATAAGTTTCCCTTTCTCTCTCTCTCTCTCTCTCTCTCTCTCTCTCTCTCTCTCTATTTCATGCTTTTCTTGTTTCCTCTTGTTTAGATTATGTTTGTTTATATTATGTTTAGCTTAAATGTTTAGTTTTTATTATGATTTCATGTTTAATAGTTCTTTTCATCCATGCAGGTTTAGATTAATTCCCCCATTTTCATGTTTGTACATATTTGTTACCTTAGGTTTAATTTGAGGCTTTTGCATTTTTTTGATGATTAATTGTTTTCTTTGGTTGGTTTGGGTTGTGATTAACCCTTTGATGTCTAATTAGACTTGTGTTGGACCTAAGCACACCTAATTTATGCCCCTATTTATGAGTTTTCTCTCATGCCTACCACAAGCTTAATGAAATGTTTAAGAGAGCTTTCATCGTTATTTTTGGACGGTTGACTTTTGCTGAGAGGTGAGGTCAACTAGCTAGTATGGGAGAGAGAATAGCCAAGGTTTGGACATGAAAATAGTGCTGCTCCTAGCTAGGTCAAACATGTTGGTAATCTTGTGATCTAATTAGAGCTGAGAAATAAGTCGGGTCAGGTCGACCAATTTAATAAACGGATCAATTTCGTGTCAGTGTTAAAAATAGGCTAGATTTGCTTAAAATTGAAAAATAACATGTTTTCAGGCGAAATAGTCTAATCATGTCGACTTTGGGTTAAAATCGGTTCGGTTCAAGTTTCTCTCAATAATTTCAGGTCGGGTTCGTGCCATGTTATTGTGTTGGGTCAGACATTCCCAACTCTAAGTCTAATTTGGCTAATCACATGAAAATAGATGGTTTGACTAATTAGGCTAGCCAATAACCCATGGGGGGGGTTGGATGGTCTTCAATGGTGTAATCGATGATCTCCAGTTGTGGGTATAAGTCAGGTAGGTTAGGACTCATCTTTATTATTTAGTTCGTCAATTCGTCAAATTATAGCCTCAAGCTACCTCTTTTGCTTTTATTAGCTTAATTTAGCCTTGTTTTCATTTCCTTCCTTCTTGGCCTAGATTGAGTCCCTCTAACTTACCCTAGTACTTGAAACCCAACTTCTAGTAAATGGCACTCCGAGTACTCAACAATAGAAGCTTCTGCTTGGGGTTATAAATTTTAAAACTCGAATTCTTCCTATTATGTTTTTGGCGCCGTTGTCGAGGAACAAGATTCCTTAGGTATCGTAACTCAAAGTGTGGTTGGAGGCTAGAGTTTTTGTTTTTGTTTCTTCAAGTATCACTATTCCTTCTTGAGTTGGCTTATCTCCTTTTGGTAGTACTTGTTGTTGTATGCACAGAAAAAGCCAAGGTTCGGGTGATTTAGCCCCCTTTGACCCCGAGATCGAACATAGTTTTCGAGCTTGCCAACGACGTGCAAGAAGGCAAAGTAGCCAAGGATGACAAATTCAAGGCGCCAACATGGATCCCGCCACAACTCTGTTGAGGGGCTTTGCAATGCCGGATCCAAACGTCAATCCATCTAGCATCGTGAGACCTCCCGTTGAGGCCAACAATTTTCAATTCAACCCAGGATTCATCACCTTATTTCAATAAGACTAATTTGGAGGATACCCAATGGAGAACCTTAGTAACCACATTGGTTCTTTCTTGGAGAAGCGTGACATGATCAAGATGAACGGGTTCTCTAATGACGCCATTCGGTTGAGGCTATTTCCTTTCTTCGTGAAGGATAAGGCCAAGTCTTGGCTTCTGAACTCGAATGCCAATTCGTTCACTACTCAGAATGGTCTCTCCAAGGGTTTCTTATGCAAGTATTTTCCTTCTAGGAAGATCACCAATCGTTCTATAATGGTCTTCAACAACCGATGAAGATCTTAATTGATGTGACCGTAGGAGGTGCTCTTATGGCCAAACCCATCAATGAAGCCACACATCTACTTGAAGATATGGCATCCAATAACTATCATTAGGCAAGTTAACAAGGCCACCCTAAGAAAAGAGGACGGCATGAGATCGATGCTTTCACTATGCTTGTAAGCAAGGTTGACACACTTTTCGAAAAGGTAGATCAACTTTAACCTACTCCTTCTCATGGTGGCGCCCCTAGTGGGTCATTTGGGCAAGTAAGTGGTTGTCAAGTGTGTGGAATTGAAGGTCATAGTGGGAATGAATGCCATCTTGGTCATTCATTTCAAGAGCTCACTGTTGAATAAGCCATGCCCTCCACAACTTCGATAATAGACCGCAAAATGACCCCTACTCTAATAACTTCAATCTGGGTTGGAGACACCACCTAAATTTCTCCTACAAATATCCAAATCCCCCTCCTTACCATCCTTCACAAAATCATCCTAATCCTCCTGGTTTCCAATATCGTGCTCCTCAAACTCCCACCTCCACACCTAAATTGTCATATTTGTTTGGTACCATTGTCATATTTTACATGCCTCTATCGCCTAATTTTAGCTTGTATAATAATATAATCTTTAGGAGTTTTACTTGTTTTATTTACTTTTGCACGTATCAAATTTAATTGAGAAAATACCGCAAAAAGACTGAAGACAGGACAAGAAAAGCCGGAAGATCACAAAGTAAGAGATGACAAGAATTACGTCCATCAGCCCCTCTCATTTGCATGCATTTTGAGATTCTATAGGTGACATTAGAGGGAATTCTCCCTCCTTTGATCCTTATTGTACATACCTAGAGGACGTGTCTAGGACCATGATATGGAGTACTTTCTTTGATCATGCTTTTGATTTTTCCATGGCATTTGCTAAGTGTAAGAGGGCACTAACTTTTATTCACATCATTTTGAGATGTATGCAAATACACATGATAAGCTCTTGTGAGCTTTGACCACATCCGAGTTGAAGATTCGAGTCTTGAGAGACGAGCAGGAGTGACTGATGTGCCTGGAGCCTCCCGTAGTAGTATCTAGAGAGGCGTAGTTTGGGTACAATCAGTAGTCAACCTAGTATAACCGTTCTAACTCTTCTCCCTTTCATTTTCGTTTCTTTCTTTTTCTTTTTAGTTGTAGATATCAGGCTGTGTTTTTATTGGTGGTCATTTTGAGGTGAAATTTGGGATATTGTGGAGCCAATTGATGGCTATGATCACCTTTGTTCATAGTTGTGTTTTGTTCTTGATGGTGTTGCTAGATCTATATATATTAATTATTAGTGATGTTGATTTTGTATATATGTGTGGTCCTATTGTCGATTGGGTGAGGTTGTATTTTTGGATGACTGTGTCAGCTTGTGTATATGTGTGTTTTGTTTGGTTTTGTGTTCTGTGCGTTTTGTGGTTGTTGTGACTTCTCGTCTCTCAATGAGGACATTGTGGGATTTAGGTGTGGCGGTGGGAGTATATACCTTTTTATGTGTATTTTTGAGAAAATGTTTCAATTTTTCAGTTTTTATATAGTTCTTCTTCTTGGATTTGCGGGACTTTTGTGCCTTTGTGATAGGTTTTTGATCTTTGATAGCTTGTATATAGGTTGAATATGCATGATGGAACACTTGTCTACAATGTGATCATCGGTCTTTCATAATAACCTCATTTCACATGTGTGATTTTATGCCTATCTTGTACACTTAACCATTGACTTTTGATGTAAGTTGTTGGAATTTGAGTATCGGCACATTCTACTTGGTTAATTGACTTCCAGTTTTGTTGTCATTATGGGAAAGAAAAAAATAAAAAAAGCATGATGGAAAAGTGAGCTTAACTCTGATACCTCTATTTGGGCTTGAATAAGTGCTTTGCACATCCAAATAAACCCCAAAATAGGGAAGAAGTCCGAGTATGTGCTAAGTTATTCTGACGGAAGTTCAAGGCTTAATAAGCCAAGAACTACCTACCCGGACGAAGGAGCATAAGGAGAAAAGCAAAAAAATGAAGAAAGAAAAAAAAAAGAGCAAAAATAAAAGGAGTCATAAGCCAAGTGCAGATGACTTTTTGACCCAGCTTTAGCCTAACATTAAGAGTCAATACACCTTGCACGGAGCACCAAGGTGTGCAAATTGTGTCATTGTGTTGCATGGGGTGAAAAATTAGACCCAGGATGCATTTATAGCCTATGCATGTCTTGAATGTACGTTTTGCTTGTGTATGACTTAATAGCTAGGTTGTTAGGGTGATAAAATCGATCTAGATGTGTACATATTTTTCCCTTTGCCTTGTATATATGCCTTGCTTTTGAAAAAAAATATTTAAAAACATTTGAAAGATTTTGTGGGTATTTTATCTACAAATCCTCATAAGGCCTCACTCATCCACTTGGGGGAACCAAGGGGTTTAAAAGGTTTGTTGCATATGCCAAATGCAACTGTGATTCCTATGAAAATGAGTTAGGTTCTTAGGTTATTTTTCTTTTGTTTTACTCAAGGACGACCAAAAGATATATGTGAAGGTACTTGGTCGGTACTAAATTTTCATATTTTACATATTGCATAATATTAGCTTGTACAATAATATAATCTTTAAAATTTTTACTTGTTTTGTTTACTTTTGTAGGTAATAAGTTCAATCGAGCAAATACCACAAAAAAGAACAAAGATGGAACAAGAATAGTCAGAAGATCGCAAAGCAAGAGACGACAGGAGTCGCAGCCACCACCCCTAACCGTTGCCATCACAAAGGTGGCTGGGTAGGGGGTGGCAAAAGCCACCTGTCGCCAGGACTACAGCTGTCGTCCTCCCCTGCTCTTCTCGGCCCCTTTTTGCACGGCTCAATTTGTATAAAAAAACCCTTCTTCGAGACTTTTTGGGGAACCCTTTTTGATGTTTTTAGGCTAGTTTTAGGTTAGGTTTTAGCCAATAAAAACCCTAATAAGGGGATTAGATTGGGATTTGTTTGGGTGAATTTTAGATTCAAGCTTGTGGGTTTCAAGTTCATTCAATCCATCAAGCATAAGTTTCCCTTTTTATCTCTCTCTCTCTTTATTTCATGCTTTTCGTGTTTCCTCTTGTTCAGATTAGGTTAGTTTATATTATATTTAGCTTAGATGTTTAGTTTTTATTATGATTTCATGTTTAATAGTTCTTTTTGTCCATGCTGGTTTAGGTTAATTCCTCCATTTTCATGTTGTACATATTTGTTACCTTAGGTTTAATTTGAGGCTTTTGAATTTTGTTAATGATTAATTATTAGTTTTGGTATGTTTAATAGTTCTTTTCATCCATGCTGGTTTAGATTAATTCCTTCATTTTCATGTTTGTACATATTTGTTACCTTAGGTTTAATTTGTGGCTTTTGCATTTTGTTGATGATTAATTGTTAGTTTTGGTTGGTTTGGGTTGTGATTAACCCTTTGATGGCTTATGGCCCCAATTAAGGGTTTTCTCTCATACCTGTCAAGCGTTTTGTGAAATGCTTGAGAGAACTTTCATCCTTATTTTTTGGCGGTCGAATTATGCTGAGAGGTGAGGTCAACTAGCTAGTATGGGAGAGAGAATAGCCGCGGTTTGGACATGAAAATAGTTCTGATCCTAGTTCGGTCCGAGGGTTGCTAATCTTGCGATCCAATTTAGCTAACCTCATGAAAATAAGTGGTTAGACTAGACTGGCTGGCCCATGACCCTTGAGAGAGGGCTTGGGTGGTCTTCAATGGTGCAACCGACCATCTCTGTTTGTGGCTATAAGTCGGGTAGTTTAGGACTTATCTTAACTATTTAGTTCATTAATTGTTCAAATTATAATCTCAAACCACCTCTTTTGCTTTTATTAGCTTAATTTAGCCTTGTTTTAATTTCCTTCCTTCTTGGCCTAGACTGCATTGCTCTAACTAGTCGCGGTACTTGAAACCCAACTCCCAGTAGACGATACCCCGAGTACTCAACGATAAAACCTTATACTTGGGTTTATAAATTTTAAAACTCGAATTCTTCCTATCAATTCCTCCCAAAATTGTCTCTTCATATATTTCGCCAAACCTATTTAAGGTGCATAAATGTTAACCACAATTAGGATTTTTGACCACAACACTACTTAATACACATAATCGGTCACTCTTACTCTTCACCTCGATGGCTAGGTGAACCAACTTCATATCAACCAAAAGTAGAACTCCATCTCTAGCCCTACTTGACCCTGAATACTGTAGCTTATACCCTTCAATCTTTCTAGTTTGGACTCCAACCCACTTAATCTCTTGAACACACACTCTGTTAATCTTACATATATGCGAAGTTTTAAATAATTCTATTGACTTGGCCGTGAGAGATTGAATATTCCAAGACATGAAACGAAATCCTTTAAATCCAATTCCCCTGCTAACCTCGTTCCCTCTGAAGGGCTTGCTTGAGTTAATACCTTGCTTGCCACTAGCTTCTACTACAACTTAGTAATAAAGGTAATAACAATTCCAACAACACCATCACCCCCAAACAACAAAAAACAATAACAACACCAACATAATAATAATAACAATTATAATAATGATTATGCTAATAATAATTATAATGATAATAATGATTAAAATAACACAAATAGTACTAATATTAGAGGTGATGATAATCATAATAGTCATAGTTGTTGTTGTAGTAGTAGTAGTAGTAGTAGTAGCAGTAGTAGTAGTAGTAGTAGTAGTAGTAATAATAATAATAATAACAACAACAACGACAACAACAACAACAACAACAACAATAATAATAATAATAATAATAATAATAATAATAATAATAATAATAATAATAATAATAATAATAATAATAATAATAATAATAATACAAATAATGAAAATAATACTAGAGAGTAACAGTAACAATAAATAGCTAAGATTTGCATAAGGACTTTGGGAATAGAGGACACGTATAGCACAATACTACCAAACATGCCTAATGCGCAGAAGAACAAGCTCTGGATAAAATATTAGGCGATAAATAAGATAATAGTAGTAGTAGTAGTAGTAATAGTAGTAGTAACAGTAATAATAACAACAACAACAACAACAACAACAATAAACTACACCACCACCTCCCAGTGTGAGTCCCGCTTTCGTGGGGTCTGGAGAGATCCAGATGTAGGCAACCTTACCTCTACTAGCATCCCTACCTGTAGAGAGGCTGATTTCAAAAGACCTACAAAATAAAATTTTGTAAAAACATTTTGTGGAAGAAGAATTATATGAAAATATTTTATGAAGAGAAACTAAGGATAAGCAACAGAGAATGAAATATGAAGTATTAATAAATCAGTTAGTAGTAACTATGTAAACATAAGTACAACATAGCAGGGGAAGGTACTATACCTCGATAAATAGGGGTATACAAACAATGTCTCTCCCCAGATGTGTGTAGTACCTGTATACATACATGACATACGGCCAAGGAACGCACAACCAAATCTACCCTACTGCAACTGAGAGACAACTGCGAGGCTAACTTTCTGAGATCTAAGATTCTAATCCTATCCCACCATAGTCTTCTATCCTGAACCAAGTCCTCTGCTAACCCTGCAACTCTCAGGTCCTCTCTAATCACTTCTTCCAAACTCTTCTTTGGTCGTCCCCTCCCTCTTTTACCTTCGACGATGTTAATCCTATCACATCTCCTTATTAGAGCGTCCACACTCCTTTTCACATGGCCAAACCGTCTGAGCCTTGTTTCTCTCATCTTATCTTCGATAGGAGCCACTTTAACTAAGTCTCTAATTACTCCATTATTAATTCTATCCACTCTTGTATAACCATATATACATCTAATCATTCTCATCTCTACTACCATCAACGTTTGAACTTGTGTCTTTTTTATAGGCCAGCACTTCGATCCATACAGCACAGCAGGTCTAACTATTATACAATAAACTTTGCCTTTAATCTTACAGGCATTTTTTATCACACACCGCACCTTAAGCATACTTCTATTTTTGCCAACCCACTTTTATACATTGGTTAATATCTTCATCAATATCTCCTTTCTAATGAATGATCAAGCCTAGATACTTAATCTTCTCGACCTTTGGTATCGCCATCCTATCAATGGTGACTTCTCGCCTTGCATCTTCCCTCCCACTGAAACAATAATATAGGTATTTAGTTTTCGATCTACTTACTCTAAATCCTCTCGATTCCAGAGAATGTCTCCATTGCTCCAACTTGCCATTAACTTCCTCTCTGGTCTCATCAATAAGAACAATGTCATCTGTGAAAAGCATACACCATGGTAATTCATCTTGAATCTCATTTGTAAGCTCATCCATAACTAGAGTGAAAAGAAAAGGGTTTAAAACAGAACCTTGATGTAGGCCCGTACCAACGATGAAGTCATTTGTGACCCCTCCTGGCGTCCTGACACTCGTCCTATCTCCCTTGTACATATCTTTAGTAATTCGAATATACTCAGGTAACACGCCTTTCTTTTCCAAGCATCTCTATAATACTTCACGCAAAACTCTATTATATGCTTTTTCCAAGTCAATGAACACCATATAAATATCTATCTTTCTATGTTTGTACAATCGCATGAGCCTTCTAAGGAGGTAAATTGCCTCTATGGTTGACCTGCTAGGTATGAAGCTAAATTGGTTCTCTGATATCGAAATATCATTCTGTAGCCTTCTCTCAATCACCCTCTTCCATAACTTCATAGTGTGACTGAGTAGCTTTATATCCCTATAATTATTACAATCCTGAATATCCCCTTTGTTCTAATACAATGTGATGATTATACTAAACCTCCACTCTCTGGGCATCTTAGCAGACCTAAAAATAGCATTGAAAAGCTCTACTAACCTCTTCAATCCCTCTTCACCCAAACACTTTCACACTTCCATCAGTATCTAATCTGGACCCTCTACCTTCCCATTGGTCACAATAATAATACCAATAGAAAAGAACAATAACCCTAAATAATATCACTGCTAACGATAATAATAGAAAGCAACAACACCCCAAATAATACCACTAGTAACAATAAAGGAAAAGAAAACAACAAAGTCCCTTAATAAAACTAATGAAATTTAATTAAGAAAAGTCGAGGTGCATGGTGACAACCTTACTCGTACCTCTGCTTCCCCACCAAAAGTCGAGGCCTAAACAAGCTCTTCTTGACTGCTCCCACCATTCGGCAGAGGACGGGAATGTCAGGGCATCAGTGGACACAATTGGCGTGGCATTGGTGCCGGTGCTAATGAGGGCTCAGAAAGGCGGATGCCCACCCAACATCAAACACACCCAAAAGACAAGAAATAGGAGGGGGAGGGGACACACTTAATGAACTACTAGGGTCGATGAGCCACGAGAGGAGGGCTGAGCAGGAGAGAATGATCATGGCCTCTTCGGTTGGCTACCAAGTGGTCTGAGGCACCTGAAATAATAGTATGTTATGCTAACTCAAGCCCTGGGCATTGTGCATGGCCAAAAATACTACGCGAACCAGTCAACTGGGGCTCCAGCTGGCATTCACGAGCTACAAACTCGGGCCATTGGTAGTACCAACAGCTAGCTGAGCCCAACTAGGATGAGACTAGGCGAACATTCTGAGATGTAGCAGCGATGGTGATAGCACACAATAAGAAAGTGACAGATAGAATATTGATTTGGAGAGAGAAAGAGGGAGAGCGTGTGAATCGAAGAGAGATCATTATCCCGACAATATTGGATGTGTATA
>NCQV01076874.1:7801-18916 GCA_002740545.1 Lophocereus schottii | reverse complement strand
AAACAATAAGGAAAGGAACTTGAACCCTCAGGTTTCAAGTTCCATTCCAGTTTTACTCACCAAACAGGGCATTAGTATTATGCAATTATCTCTTACAGCCGTATATCATAACCCTCTCTATATATACAATTGTTCACGTTTGCACTTGCTAAGACTTTGATATATAAAGAGGAAAAAATAAATAAATAATTTACTTGAAAATTCCATGCTCTTGGTGCTTGTTCTTCTCTAAATTAAAAATTAAGAAATTCCTAAAAGGAACAAAAAGGGAAGAATAGCTTTATATCATTTAGTGAACTTTTACGTTACAGTGTTTCCATAGGATAGTATTTGTTTTCTAACCAGTTAACCTTTAATTTTTATAATAAAAATATGAGATTTACATGTTAAATTTTTCATAATAAAGTTTTTTAATGTATATCCAAAAATAATATTTTGATTTTTTTATGTTAATTAAATAAGTTATTTGAAAAAATTCATGCTCTTAGTGCTTAGTCCTCTAAATAAATATTTTAAAATTTAAAAATTAAGAAAATCCTAAAAAGAGCGAAAAAAAGCACGCCTACCCACGATGCTTGAATTTCATATATGGATGGACGACCGTCAGTTAGTTATAGCCTTATAGCTGACAATAATCATCGCAAGGAAGGGATTTTTTTTGGGCGGGGAGAGTGAGAGAGGTTCAAACAATCTCTTTTAAAAAATGCTCAGCGTTTACTAAAATCCTCTTAATTCATGTAATAATTTTTTATCAAAAATATTTTTAATCAATGTTCAACCAATCTTAACATTATTCTCAAAACAACATCAGTGAAATTTTGATTCTTTAGTGAATTTATTTTCTTTAGTTGAAATATCCTATGCAAGTGCATGGGCACAAACTATATTATTAATTTAAAAGTAGTCCTTTCTTATGTGGTGATTTAAGAGGATTTTTTTGTCCATGTGGAACTCTTGCATTCATTCCTTCCTAAAAGTTTAAAAGCTACTAAATCACCCTAGAGGGGGAATGAATAGGGTGATGATCAATATCGCAAATTAATTGAAATAAAGAGCGGAAAGATAAACGTGGACAAAACACGAGAGCTTTTTAATGAGGTTAGCCTCAACCAGGCTTAATCCCCACCTAAAGTTCCCTAACTCTATAATTAACCCAATTTTATTATGAGGAATAGTTACAACTCTAGAAAACACCTTACTCTAAGGGTCTGTTTGGATGGGGAGTTGGGAGGAGTAAAAGGGAATAAGAGAGAGTAAGTACTCCTCTATACTCTTCTTTGGAAGTAAGAAAAGGAAGGTAATGAGGAGTAAATAAGAGTAACTCTTACTCTTTTTTACTCATCTTAACCTTCCACTCTCGTACTCTTCAAAATGGAGTGTAAGGAGGAGTGATGAGGATAAGGAGGTGAATTTTACATAGTTGTCTCCCCACAAAATTTAATATAATATTTTTTAATCTATTTAGTGAAGATATATATGTCAATTCTTTTACTTACTCTTATTTACTCTTCTATTCTTTCAAATAAGGATTAATCCTACTCTTCATAAACTCCCAAACAAGGGTAGGTAATTTATTCTTATTTACTCTTTCTTACTCTTAATCCTCCTTACTCCTTTTTACTCTTACTCTGCTAACTTACTCTCCTTCCAAACGGACCCTAAATCTCAAAGTCACAAGTTGACACCTTCAAATAGGTTTGGTAGAGTTGACCCTTCAACTCTATAATCCCACCCAATTACAACTTGAACAACACAAATCAAATGTAATAGAAGCAAGTAAAAGCTCAATGTATGCCAATAAGTGCTTGAGTAATGTGTATTCCAATAAGTGCTGGCTCTTCTTGTCTTCTTCAGCCCTGAACCAGCTTCTGTATTTATAGCAAAGTCTTGGAGGAATCATAGGAAACTAGCTGTTAGACTCATCCACAATTTTAGCTTCAGTTCAAGGCTTTGAACAGTAGTTTAGGGTCCTTGAATATCACACAATTCCGCCAAGTAACGACTAGGTGGCTATTTTTGGTTGATTTGAGAAATCATGCAACGGTCACTCTATTTTTTGCTAATTGAGGATTTTCTTGGGATGATTTACAATCCTTTCTATGATCAAAGCAAATATCAAGCATTGAAATCTTGTTCAGGAAAGTCAAATATTTACTAAGGGAAGATCCCTAAACAAATGGGATATCTTATCTCATAATATCATAATCAAATTTGAATCGCAAAATATAATATCATAAAAATCACATATTCAAATTTAAATATTAAACTATCTCAAAGATATTATGGTCAGTATCTACTTATAATTATAATACATTTAAACAATAAAAACACTAATGCAAGTCCAAATATAATATAATAAAAATACCAATGGAGCAAGTCCTTTTTGTCTTTCAGCAAAACATATTCATAAAATACATTGTAAGCTTAAGGAAGCTAATACCTCCTTTTCAACTTACGTCTAAATTTTAAATATAATAAAGAAAAAATAATGAACATTTTATATGCAATGACAATTGAAACACAATCTTTACACATTGCAATTATATCCAAAATTATTTCCTTACAAAAACTAATACTAACCATCAATTTATGACATATTTATATAAGTCCAGTTGAAATATATATCAGTTAAATAAAAAGAAAAATAATTTATATTGTAACTAATAATCTCTTTGTTGCAAACAATTATTTAAAAAATATTAAAGCGAAAAAGAATCCATTAAGAACTTCGTTTGGCATTTCTGCAATAATATTCTGCCCAGCAAATTCAACTTGGCTGGAAAACAATATGTACCCAATTCTTACTGTAAAATTTGTGGGGGAAGGGAGGAAAATCAAAAACATGCCTTTATTAATTGTGGATGGGTTGAAGAGGTATGGGGAATATTGGGCATTGATCAAGTGACTCACCTACATGATGGATGCTTACCTTGACAAACTCAAACTCACAAGCTTGCTTCAATGGTGAACTCGGGTTGGAGAAGATGGAAACTGAAAATAGAGATGAGAATTTAAGAGTTTGGATAATCAAGTGACCTTTCAAGGGATAATCCTAGGAGCCACCCTTGGAGAACACTTAGGCAATCTCTTTGTATCAACTAGTTACAAAATTTAATCACCTTCTAGTTGAGAGAAAGAGACCTAGAGACCCACTTGAGTTGCCAAGCTCAAGATACAACACTAGGATTTTGTGGAGAGAGTTTTAAGAACTCACAAGCTCATTCATTCAAAAGTCCCTACAAAATGAGGGCCAATCTGGTTTTATCCTTGCTTGGCCGAATTCCCCACCCTTCCCATGCAGCAAAAACAAAGTTAGTACATGTGGGGAAGAGTTAACACATCCAATCATCCATTGCTAGCTAAATACCTCACTACCTACCTTAATCTACCTCATTAGGGCTTATGATGCCTCCCAAATGAGGTGTCAAGTTTACAAGGGTCCTAGAATGCAGCAAAAATGAGTCACTCAGCAAGTGGGCAAGCAAAACCCGAGGAAAACAGCCCCTTTGTACCGGCCAGTGAAGGACCGGTTAAAAGGATGTTTTTCTTGTCCTTTTGGATGGATAAAACCAACACAAGGGGGTGCTTTGAATGGGATTTGAACCCATGACCTGATGAATATTTATGTCCCCTTCCATGCTGTTAAAATTCAGAAAGAATGGACTTAAGTTGGTGGTCCAAACTTCTCCTTGATTTGGACAATGCTAGATTGGCGCCTAAACTGCAGGGTTGGAAACAACTTGCTGTTTGTCTGACCAAATGACCTCCAAATCCCTTGAAACTTGTTTTATTGGATTCCTAACATCTTAAACTTAAAGAAAGGGGGCAAAGCAATCAATCATCCCCTCACCTTCAAGTCCCAAAAGGTGCACAAAACCGGGCCAATTTTCGGTTGAATCTGCCCAGGTTCTGTCCGCATGCTCCAAGGTATTTTTGACCAGGGCATGAATGTTCTTGACTTCCTTGGGGCTTGAATGGACATGTGGGCTTGGTGGTTGCATACTTGGAGCTTGTACTTGATGGTCCCCATCACTACATGAGCCTAAAGGTAAGGACTGGTTCGGCAATGTGAAAAATATCTTGGGCATAGACGGGGTGAGTGGCAGTATAGTCCGAATTCGATGCAAATCCATCCTGATTCGAGGCAAAATTATCTATTCGAATCCGATAAAAAATAATCCGATTCAGAGTCC
The DNA here is from genome assembly GCA_002740545.1 of Lophocereus schottii. Taxonomy (NCBI): domain Eukaryota; kingdom Viridiplantae; phylum Streptophyta; class Magnoliopsida; order Caryophyllales; family Cactaceae; genus Lophocereus; species Lophocereus schottii. The sequence continues at coordinate 14,723 of NCQV01076874.1, read as the reverse complement.
GATAAAAATAATCCAAATCCGACTCCGATCAGAGCGGATTTGGAGGACAGTTCATCCGATCCGATTAACATCCGATCCGATATCTTTTTCTAATAATTTCACCTTTTTTTGAAGATAGGAAAATCCTAATATGATAACTCTCAAAAATCCGCATGAGGTCTGCACTCTATGTGCAGTACACTCTTTTTTCTTAGCTAATTTTTTCTTCTCTCCTGATCTTTTTCTCGCTCTCTCATCGTTGTCAATCAAAGTTGTGCTTTCAGCTGTTGTACTATTATCTATCCCTTTCACTCTAAAGTGAATTTGCATTCTCTTTTTCTAATGCATTTTTAATTTAACACATTGAAATATTTAATATAAAAAGTTATTTAACATTAAAGAGGTATTTAATATTGCATTTACAAGTGATCAAAAATAAGGTTAGAAATAAAACATTGTGCAAGTATTGAATAAAAATACATAATCGGCTTATATACGATTATACCCGAATTTAATCCGATCTAACTAATCCGAATCCGATTTAACATCCGATCCGACGGAGTCGGATTTGGATTGGATTTTCAAATCCGATTATTAATTGGATCGGATTTGGATGTCTATACATCCGATCCGAATCCGGCCCGTTGCCATCCCTAGGCGAGCCTACGTGCATATGGTTGTGGAGTACTTGGTGGGCGCGGAATGATCGAATTTTTAACAAGCCCAAATTGATCCAAGTTATGGTTGCTGAGCAAGTAGGACAGGGCTTCTTAGCTTTCTCCAGGTTGTGCAAAAGAAGGAACCGAATGATGCTGGTAGTTGTAGTCGTTGGAGGGGCAAGAGAGGTTGTGTAAAAATCAACTACGATGGTGTCGTGGATGTTAATAGGGGAAAGGCACGTGCTGGGTGTGTGGCTAGAAGTGAGGAGGGTGGGTTTGTGTGGCTTTGTCATTGAGAGTGATGGTCAAGGGCTGGTACAATGCTTGAAGAAGAAGTTGGATACGAGAGGTCCTTTCTCGCTGCTACTAGAACACACATGGGCCCAGCTGGCGGATTGTCAAGTCAGAACATTTCATTGGACCCGGAGATCAAATAATGAAGTTGCTCATCGTATTGCAAAATGGAGTTTAGATTGTGCTGATCTAGTACTATGGGATAGTGCGCGCCTTGACTTACTGACTGCTTATCTGAAGATGTACTTGGTGCTTCTTGATTTATGAAAGTCTCATTTGATTGCAAAAAAAAAAAAGAAAAATATTCATGTAAACAAGTTATAGTATTTGAGTTGTTTTTTAAAAAATATCATAGATATATATTATTTTGAATTTATGTAATTGTCTTCAATAATGGTTAGACTATATTTATTATATTTATTTTTCCAAAATATTTTACGTATCATTATTGACAATCCAATGATTAAGAATGATATGTAAAAGGGTGAAGACCGATAAAACTTAAGAGTTTTTTTTCCCCCTTTTGTGTAAATGTTTCATGCACAAATAAGCGTGGAATAATGGAATCAAACTCCAATATTCCTTGTGACTTGTGTGCACAAACCAAGCGTTCCACTGCAAGAATGGCCAAGTCTGATATTCTCACTTCTAATTACTAGCTGCGCATGCGTGTGTGGTTGTGATAGTGTGTAGAAATGTCAATGTAAACGATATGTGAATCCTAGTCTCCTATAACTAGGGCTGTCAAAAAATTATGTGCCTATTTAAAACATGTAAAATTCGTTCTGGTGGATATGAGTATGAGTGTTGAAAATGGAAAAAAATGGGTATGGAGAGGGGATTGTTAAAATGGATATGAATATCGGTATGGGTATGAGTGCAAATCTCACATGCTCCATCCTTGCCCTATATAAGAGCCGTACGCGTTTATTTAAAGTTTCAATGTGTTGCTCAGATTTAGATATTTTGCTAGATACTTTGAGTTGTATTGTATTCAACACTTAGATGGGATATTTTTTTAGAACTGCAACTGTCAAGTGCTAATTTGTTGCTTGAATTTGGAAACTTTTAATTGCATTTTATGCAATATGATATGTTCTTAGAACTTTGGTGTTAATGTGACATATTGGCTATATGACGTTGACTATGGGTGAATTTAATTCTTTTGCGTATAATACCCGAATATGGGTGCATGTTAACGTAATATATTGACTATTTGGCATTGAATATGGGTATGAACTGCCGATTTAGCAAGTGAGAATGTGGTAATGAAGACAAAGTGACCATCAGAGGTGTGGCTCTACCAAGGGCTGAAAAGTTCAGACATCCAGTCTCGATCATTTAGGAAAGAGGGGATATTGATAAAGACATTAACCAACAAATTAAGATCAGATGGCAAAAATGGAAGAATGCTTAAGGGTGTTATGCGATAAGAGGGTCTCACTAACATTGAAGGGGAGGGCTTACTGTATGGTAGTTCGGTCAGCATTATTGTATGATGCGGAGTATTGACCTATCAATAAGTCTTAGGTCCAGAGGATGGAGGCCTCGGAAATAAGGATAATTTGTTGGATATGTGGTCACATGAGATTTGATAGGATTAGAAATGTAGTGATTGTGGAAAAAGTAGGAGCGGCATCCATAGAAGATAAAATGAGAGAAGCTAGACTTATATTGTTTGTTTATGTAAGGAGAAGGAGCATAGATGCACAACTGAGGAAGTGCGAGAAGATCAATCTTCCATGGTGTAGAAGGGGTTGAGTCAGACTGAGAAAGAGTTAGAGCGAAATGATTAGACATGATTTGAAAACTTTAGGATTAACGGAGGATATAGTTCATAATAGAAGGTTACGTAGATATAGAGTTAAGGTGACAAGTGTTAGGTAACTTGTTTCCTGCCATTTCCTTCGTTCTCACGGGAGGTTGAATTACCTGGATATACCACTTATCGCACATTTCCAATTATTGTGTATATTTGTATTCGTTATTATGTAACTTATCGTTATTTGTGGTACAACACACTTTTGTTTTTTGTATTATCTCTCTACTCATGTATTTATTTTTATTTCATCAAAGGATTTTCAACTGTAAAATATTTTTCCAAATATTTTTTGTGGGTATATTGGAATTGGTCTCTCTACAGATAATAGTACCTGCAAAGATGCTTACATCTGGATCTCCTAGATGCCGCGCAAGCGAGACCCACACGGAAATTTTGTTGTTATATGTACCCGAATAAAAGTCACGTACCCGTTATACCCAATTGGTATAGATATATGTATAGTTTTACAACACGCAGTGGGTATGGGTAATATGGGTATGAATATTGATTTTGAATATGAGTATGAGCAAGAGAGCGGCTAAACCCACCCATACTCACCTCATTGTCACCCCTCTATAACAACATTTAGTTATACATTAGTAGTCCTTTGACCAGACTATCAGAAACTACAAAAAAGGAACTCCACCTCCACCAGACTTGTCAGTTCAGATGGGCATATCAAATACAGGTCGGGTGGATTCGGGTGTATTTTAAGTTCGAGTAAAATACGGGTGTGCATAGTTTCGTTTTACGAGCTTCGGATCGACCCACTAGATTTAGAGCATCTGTTTCTGTGAGTTATTTTTCTTTTGTCAAAATCAAAAATTCGGCATATTAATTACTCAAAATTGTCAATATTTAATGGAAAAAATATAATAATTGTAATTTCTCAAAAGAGTATTAAAAATATTCTAACCTGGGATTATGATATATGAACTTCATAAATGGGCGGGCAAATAATTGCGCCCCATTTGAGCTGGGTGCGTCAGCTTGTATAGTGAAATAGGGTCAATAGTAGGTTGGTTCATTTATGGGTCAACCGTCTAAGAGTATGTTAACAGGTTGAAGTGGTTCGACCTGCTAATAAGCTATTTAATAATTCAATATTTTTCTTAACTAACATACCAAAGTTCAATTAGATATACTTTATTAATGGGTCGACCCCAACATGAACATAATAGACCCATGCTCATTTTCTGCCACTAGTATCGTAGTTCATGATCGGTTAGAATGAAAACCAACTAAAAGGAAATCAAAGAAGAACAAGATATTTTTCATCTAATTATAATATCAAAATTTTAGATTATTACAAAGTAATTTATTAAAATATGATTAGACATATTCATTTTGCTACATATATAATGATATGACTTGTGCAACTTGAATATTTGTCTTCTTTTAAATTGATTTTTCTATAGATCAGATAGTGATTTCGTGCAATTTCATACCTAGTTCTTAAAGTTTTCCATTTATATGAGGTTATTTTAAGAGAACGGAGTGGGGGAAAAAAGGGGTACAATTGTTTAATTTGTAAACCAATGCAATAATTGTACGACGTCTCTTTAAACTGTTCGATATAACTAATAACTATTATTGTTAATAGGAACAAATTAGAGAAAAATCAAAAAATAAAGATATAATCTTCGAGTCAAGAGGGCGGGGGTGGGATACAAGTTAGGTGTGACCCATCAATTTGCGGGTTTTTTGGGTTCAGGTTGAGAAAATAGTGTTCAACACCCAGATTTTTTGGGCAAGTTAGGACCGGGCTAGTGTTGCCATGTCTAAGCCCCCCCCCCATGTCTTGAAAGTTATAGTGAAGTACCAAGGCGATAGTTGTGAACATTTGGAGTTGAGTTTTTGTAAAGATACCGGTTATGTAAACATTAGCATATTTGATAAAAGTAGTGTTTGAATTAGTCTCTATTAGTCCAGTATAGCTAGTAAAATTATCCCGGAGGGAAGAAATATGTAGGGTGATAAATAATAACGCAACACAATCAAAAAGTGTACAAAACACAATCTATCGATCTATCTATCTATCTATCTATATAACTATATATAAAATTGAATGACTTTACGCATTTTTGCCAAGTGTCATAACTTTATTGGCTAGGTTATTAATTACTATTTAAATTCATTTTGGCCCTGTTTGGCAAACAGTTCTTAGCTATTAGCTGTTAGCTGTTTGTATTAGCTGTTAGTTATTAGCTATTTGAATTAGCTATTTATAGAAAAACTATTTCGTGAAATTAACTGTTTTTAACAAAGTTGTGAGACAAAAAGCTAATTCTCCAAAAAAACTCTTCCAAAAAGCTAATCAAATTAGTTTTTTCAAATTAGTTTTTTAGACCCAAAAAGTTCTTCCAAAAAACTATTCTATCAAACACCTAAATTAGCTTTTTGGTTAGTTCATACAACTAATTTTGGTCAAAAAAGCTTTTTTTTGCCAAAAAGCTTTTCAAAACGCTATTTACCAAACACCCCCTTTGTATGTTCTAGCATGCATACAATTCTTTTTTTTCAATTTTTCTTTATGTACTTTACAAGGCCTTTCATCTTCTTCTTAATCAATTACTTACAAATGTCATTCATAAATATTTACCTGCTTATTTAAAAATAACACATGTGTAAACTAAAAAATTCAATAGATATAAAGATTATTTAACTAATATAATAAATTTAAATGATTAAAACAATATTATTGAAGACTTAGATACAATTTTGGACATTGGCATATTGTGAACCTCAACCCTTGCATCGCAAGCGCAATAGTTCTACTATTTGTTAACGTCAACACTAATATGTTCCACAGCTAATTAAAGCTCTTATTTTAGGCTTTAACTATTTTCTTTTTTTACGTTGCTCAATTGATATACGATTATTTTATTACATTTGAGTTAACTCCACTAACTTTTCCAACACATATCTATTCAAATGGTCTGATACTTGTTCTCCTTGAACAAGATTTTGGGTTCGAATCATATGAATAGAGAAAATTTATAATGATAAGTTTTGCCCCTTTATGAACTAATAATAGCTTAACTTTGATAAAATAGAGGCTCAAATACCCCATCCCTCCCTCGATTAAAAAAAAAACCCTCTACAACTCCAAATGTCCTTATGTCCAAATTGACCCTCACTATATTTTTAAGGCGAATCCTTCTGCTAATCAAGTATTCAACCCAATAATTTACAAAAAAGAAAATAATAATAATAATAATAATAATAATAATAACAACAACAACAACAATAATCAATACAAGAAAACTTAATTCGATATGTAAGTGATGAAACTGTAAGACCATTTAGAGAAAGAACAACGTTGCAAATATAGGCTAGTGGCACTTGTGCGATGATTTAGGTTTTAGATCTGCAATTGATAAATTCACGATTTTCATTTCATTGTAAGTGTCCTTTGGTGTTTTATTACTGAAATTGTTACATTTTGTCCCCCCCCACCCCCAAAAAAAAGACTTGCTCTAATAATCAACTACTAGTAATTAATCTTTTGTAAAAGTAAGATGCCAAGTGTATATAAATATGTGAATACAATTACTGATTTTGCTACTAAGTCACACAACATAATCCAGATAGATGCAAAATATAATTCAAATTACAATGACCATACAATTGAAATTATGGGTTAAATATAACATAAATAAATGTTACTCCATCATTAGGGCAATATTGATATCATAGTTGTGCATTACCATAATTGATAAAGTATTCGAAAGTAGTTGACTGTTATTACTAAGAAAAATCCATGTCCAAATCCGACTCATATGGACCCTTTATTCCTTATATAACCAAAATAATAATAATAATCATGCTCCAATGTACTTCTCATAGGCCAATCATTTTTGTCTTTTATTTTAACATAATGTGATCCAAATTCCAATACATTTATTAAAGTATGTGCAATGTTGAGCTCACAAGTGAGGATCTACTACTTCCATATCAGCTTTTGAGTCAATTTTTTAGCTCACAATCCTTTCTCCCTTCAATGTAAGAGTCATAATTTTGGCTCACTGCATAAAATGATGCTCATGGAACGTAACACTAAACATATTTTTTGTTTTGTTGACAAAGTGGCATTGTTTAAGTCAATAAAAATATTTTTTCTATATTTGATTTATGGTTATCTAATTTAATAAAAGTAATTTATTTA
>NCQV01076859.1:3635-39198 GCA_002740545.1 Lophocereus schottii | reverse complement strand
TATTTTTACCATATATCTATCAAATTAAAAAATTAAAACTATCAACTATTTTATTTTTTCCTCTTAAGTTTCTAATTGATTTCATTTTTAAAACTTTCCGCTTAAGTTGTATTTCTTCTCCCATCTAAACTCAACTAATTGAGTTTGAAAAATTCAAAATTTTCTCAAAAGAGAAAAGACTAAAACCCAAAAAAAAGTTACTACTTGTTCGGGTAAAATTGAGTCGGGTATGAATCGCATCGGTTTTAAATTGGGTACGGTTTAGTTTGGGTTCGGGTTGTCCATTTTCGGTTCACTTTATGTCGGGTCATTACGGATTAGGTTTGAATTGGGTCGGGTCAGTTCGGGCGTGGGTCATTTCAGTTCATGCTAAATTTTAGGTTTCGTTAAGTTTTGGATTAGTTTATTTCAGGCATTCGGGTCCAAATCGGTTCATCCCATTTCGGGTATCAATTTGGGTATGGATCCTTGTCGTTCGGTTTGGATTTTGGATCTCAGATCAGTTTTACCAGGTCTACTTATATGGATCAATGTGAACATGTATGGAAATACGCATAAAGTTGGACATGGAAAATGGGTCATTCGATTCACGTACGGGTCGGATTAAGTTTGAGTCGGGTCATGTTCGGGTTAAGTGATATTTCGGGTCGCCTTGGCTTGGGTCGGGTATGGTTCGATTCGGGTCGATTTCGGGTCAACCAATTTTTGTTCAACTACGCTCGTTATGCCAAGACAAGCAACTTTGCAGAAATTTTCGAGTCGATTATGGTTCTGTTCAGATCAATTCAGGTTTCGAATCCACTTTCGGGTGAGTATATTTCGGGTGTTGGGTCGGGTATGGCTTCGCATTGTTCGGTTCGGATTTCGAGTCTCGGGACAGCTTTGCCAAGTTTACATCGATTATTAAAATTTCAAAGTATACATTGGGGAGCACTTGCATGTACCCTAATGTAGGAAGCCATAGCATGTGCGATTCAATCCTACACGTGGCAATGAACTATACTTATAGTGCGTTTCACACAAAATAATTCAAAGAGCAAACAAAATAGTTTTTTTATCTTGTCAATTATTAACTATTAATTTTACTAGGTCCAAAAGACTGGCCTAATGTATAATAATGAGGTTTGGTTGGCTCATATAACTATATTGTTACCTTAATAGTGTAAGTTGATTCAAATAATTCGATATGTATTCACTTTAAATAAAGTCGCTGATTTGAATTTAGTGAAAATAGAGAAAACATGTATTAAGAGGTGTCTGCCCTTTGTTGACAATGGCTCGATGCCAGTTAAAAAGACAAAACAAATATTTCTACAAAATACTCTAGGGAAGCAAGGTGATTAGGTTGTACTAGGCCTTTCCACCTTCGCAATCATCTTCAGGAGGAGAATACACATTTTATAATTAGAGTTTGACTTTGAAAATCTCACCAAAGTTTAGGCTACATGCATCATGTCCTCGCATAGCGACGACATTTTTGACATTTGATAAAATAGTATGTGAATAAAAAATTTATTAATATATATTAACCTTTACACCTCATTTAAAAAGAAAAAAAAATTGGACATTTAATAATAAGATATAGGTATATATATTTATAATGCGCCTTGAGCCTATGAGTCCTATATCATAAAAACCCTAATCTTGTATATAAATGTATCTCCCTACACCTCTATTGAGGTAGGAAGTTTTAATATTGTACATGATATCAGAGCCACAAAAAATTCTAGTGTTTTCTCTTTTCTTTTTTTTTCTGCTCAGCGAACCTCCTCACGAACTTCCTCCGTGTGTCAGTAGCCATTACTGACATACCTCCACCAACTTGTTTTGGGTTGTCCTCCACCGTCGAGCAAGCTACCCCTTCTCCCTCCCTACACAGCGAGACAGTGCTCACCTCTTCCTTGTGTTTCGTGCCTACACCCACTCTCTTGGCCTTCCTCTTCCCTGTCACTGGTCCACCTCTGTCCATGCCACCGTCCTCTGTTACAGCCAGACACCCACACTACTTTCACTCCCCCACAGTCGCCGGTCCCCCAACCGTGCCCTCCTTTATGCATCAGGTGTCCTCCATCCCTCCTGCTCCTTGCTCTTTCCCTTACTCGACTTATGTCTGGTCTTCTAGCACTAACCCAAATCCCAATCCCGTGAGTCCTTTCCTTTATCTGTAATGCCCTCAAATTAAACATGTTTTACTGTTTGTATTTTTCCTAAAAAATCCTTCAATGAGAATCAGATAAACCCAATGATAGGGGCGTTATCGCTATCCAAGAGGACAAGACTTGAAACATGAGTGCTATAAATAACACAATTAAGCATAGCTTCAATGATAGATCAAACGCTGTATAATCACCTATTAATCAATATAAGGTTTATACACCCTAGTAAAATAATTCACCGTATAATCTGTATCTCCATCCAATGAACATTTCAATATACAGCTTCAAAAATATGTATCTACTATATCATTGTTGATCCATCTAGATTTCCTTACTCAACTTATTCTCTTCCGCTGGTTTACTAGCTTGAAGGCGATTCTCTGAGCATTTGACTAAAACAAAATATGAAAAACATTTCGAAATGTGAGCTGAAACTCAGTACATGCATTTCTGTATTGTTAAGTGATCATTGAAATGCTGATTTGGGCCCACCTTGCAATTCATTTAAGATCAAAATAGGGAATGAGATGAATATAAAACTGCATTGCTAATTATTATCTGATAGTGAACCCCTTGATACTGTTACGATCTATAAATAGGTGTAGACCTACCAAGCTGATCGGGGGGGCGGACCTGAAGTCGCGCGGGTAACTGAAGGGCGAATGCCCTATTGATGATAACTGGCGGGGTTACTAATCAAATGGTAAACCACTATGTAAACTGATTCATTGATGTACTTATCGAAACATGATAACTTTGATAAATACACTCTGATTTCTAAAGATACAGGCAATGAACGTACCTACAGTCTTTAAAATGATATTTCACTTGATAATACTTATGCAGAATGGAAACGATAAACTAGGCCCCGATTCTGTTAAAGAAATGTAATTATAGGTAAATGAAGTTAGTAAACAATATTTACTCCCGTAATTTATAACTTTAAGGGAAATTGATTAATTAAAAAGCTTCCACAATTCCAATAATTCAATATAAGATAAGTTACAATAAAAAGATTTGAAAAATAAATCAATTAGGGTTATTGAACTTGAAATACAACAAACTGAAACAAAATAGACCAAATTGGAATGATTGGGGTGATAATGAAAAGATTTTAATTGATATAAATGGAATATAGGTTTCTGATATTTTTGAAATGGATAATAGAAGTCTAAAATGGATAATACGAGGTTTAATGCTATGAGGAGTATTGTGAGGTTTATAAAAGCTCAAATAATACCAACTTGGTTCGATGGACACTGATTTTGAGTCATTACTCTACTCATTTCCCAAATTTCATTTTCATGCTCATTTAACTTGGTTTTCAACTCAAGTAAGGTTCTATACATAATCAAACTTGTAGAACTCACTAAACTTGGTAATTGCTTTGCAATACCCATAATTAGATAGAAACTTCTGATGATAAATCCAAATGTCGTGATTTCTTTCTTCCGCCATATTACCGATTGATGGTCTACTTTAGAAAATCTATATCTTTCACTCCCGACCTCCAATTGAGATATAAAACCCCAATATGAAAAAATCTCTTCTAAAACTTTCACTGAGGACACAAAACATGATTCACATAGTAAGGCTCCAAAATTGGACTAGAACACAACCGTGCACAACTTTGGTGCAAACTGCGCAGTCCTAGAAAAACGACCATAATTATTTCCACAGAACTCAAATTAAGGTGATTTAAAAGGCATTTGAAAGATAATTCATTGACCTATCCACACACCAAAAATCACAATTTTTTAATGGCCCAATCAATATCAGTTTTTTTCCGTAAAATCCACTGTTCAAGTTTGCTCTTAGTTTCGATGTATTCTGCATAATTTTCAGTAAATTGGTCATAACTTTATCCACACAACTCAAAATTAAGTAATTCCAAAGCCGCTGAAATATAATGCATTGAGATATCAATACACAAAAATCATGAATTGTGGATGTACCAATCAGTACCATTTGCAATATTTTGGGTCTGTTTTGGGTCTGTTTTGGGTCTGTTTACAACATAATAGCTCATGTTTGCAATATTTTCTTAACATAATCCACCACTAAAATCACTCTTTAACTCATCCAAAATCACGTCAACATAACCATAAACATTTACGACGATAAAGATTACCAAATCAAATACAAAATAATCCAAATCCATCACTTCAAACTTAAACTAACATGATCATGAACAATCTCAACTCCCACATGTTTTTATGCTTAATCAACACTTAAACACTTCAAAGATAGCTCTTAATCTTATCAAAATAGCATGACTAACAAGAAAAACCAATAAAAAATAAGAATCAAAAACAAAAATCAGCATGATAGGGATTGAAGTTTACTCACTTTGTGCTTGAATATATGCAGATGGAGGTGGCGTTTGGTGGTTGTGGCAGCTGGGGATGGTGGCTTGTGGTCGGAGGTGGCTGGGAGTGGCAGCAACCACTAAGAACAACAACAAACTTGGGCTGAACATAGGTTGGGCAGCCATGGGGTGGAGGAGGAGAAGAGGAAACAAAGCCTTGTGTTTGTTTACTTAGTTGAAAATAATTTTGTAATTTACTTGGTTGATATACAACCTCCAAAAACTAGATTTTTTTGTTAATTATAATTAGCCTGATGATGGTAATTAGCTAAGTAAAAAGGGGTGTAACCTTGTTGGGCCAAAATTGGGCCCAATTGAGTTGGGCTCGAAATTAGAACACTCCATTGCGATAACATTTTTGCATAGCTCGGAATTAGTTTTTTTTTGGTGATGTTATGAAAAATAATTAAATCTTTTAAATCATAATTATCGAGACTTACTATCTATTTTTTCGAAAAGTTTCGGTAAATGAAACCCAAAATGCAAAGTGGAGCCAAAAATAAATTCTCCCATCCGAGATGATTAAATGAGATAATTAAATGTGAAAAATTAATAACATGACTTGATTAAATAGATAAACATAATTCAGGGTCGGGTTATTACAGCCTTTCCCCGTTCAAGAGTTTCGTCCTCGAAACTTATAAACTTTGCCACACATGCAAGGCTATCTCAAATAAGTACAGGTGCTTCGCTTACACTTCTTGCTCAGCTTCCCAAGTAGCTTATGAGGAGGTATGAGTTTCTCAAAGTAATTTGGGGGCGTTACATGCTTCACTGTCTGTATTTCGGGGGCGTTACATTATCTCTTCCACTGCCCTCTCTCTCTGTGTCGTCCCCTCTTGGTTTGTCATTGGTTGCTCCCAATGTCACGAATCTCATCACGGTTCGTCTTTCTTCCCTGAAGATTACCTCACTTGGAAAACACAATTTCATGCTGTCTTACTATCCGATGGGTTGCTCGGTCTCATAGATGGGTCTTTCCTACCTCCTCCTTTCACCCTCACCTGCTCTGACGGTGAACAATATCTGAACCCAGACTTCCAGAGCTGGCTTCATCTTAATCAAAGTGTTCGCTCTTGCCTCTTTGCCACCCTTTCTTCTGAGGTCCTTATTGACGTCCGGGATTCTCCCACGTCCTATCATGTGTGGGACAAACTTATGCATCGATTCCAGTATTCCAGCATGGCTCGCACCCTAGACTTTAATTGCATGCTCACCAACATTCGGAAAGCCGAGACTCAGACGATGGATGCCTATCTCCGTAACATCAAGACCGTCGTGGATAATCTCGCCTCCGTCAATTCTCCTATCTCTCAAACTGATCTTGTGCATCACACACTCATGGGTCTTGGATGTGAATATGAGATGCTTGTGACCACGCTCACCCGCTTGCCACTACATCTCACATTTGACGACTTACGTCCTTGCCTTCACCTCCACGAGCAGCGTCTTCAGTTCTTAGATGATGACAAAATAGGTGTCACTCACCCCGTTCTCGCTGCCCAGTCCACGACGTCTCCTCAACATGCTCCCTCCAACAATGCTGCTAACTGCAACAACAATAATCAACGAGGTGGTGGGTGCAATAATAATCGTACTCGTCAAAACCGTGGTGGTGGAGGTAACACTCAGCATAATAACCGCAATCGTCAGCAATCATTTCCAGCTCAGTCATGCCATGTGACTACAGGTACGTGCATGAGCCATTAAGCCTTTTCATGCTCTGGTAATCATTCCCAATTGTGTACTGACTCTGGTTTTGTAGGCACCTTGTCTCAGTCGGGGTTATTGGGTTCATCCCCCACTAATATCACATGCTAAATTTACTTTCAGTCTAGGCACTCTGCCCTTCAATGTCCCTGTTTACGTTCTAGTGCAGTTCTTACTCCTAACTGTTTGTCCCTTGTTACTTTGTCTCTTGGTGATGGCTAAGACACCACTTGGTACCCCGATTCAGGTGCTTTAGCGTATATGACCCTATATGATGGTAACTTTGTTTCTAAAACCCCTTATATCAGTTCTACATGTATAGTTGTAGTGAATGGTGCACAGCTTCCCATTTCTAATGTTGGCAATTGTCTTCTTCCCACTACAACCAAACCGTTACAGTTAAAATCTATTTTTCAAGTTCCTAATTTAAAATACAATTTAATTTCTATATGATGCTTATGTAAAGACAACAGTTACCAGGTTATATTTGACAACTATTCTGTTTCTATTCAGGACAAGGAAACGGGGAAGCTTCTTCTTCAGGTCAGAAGTAGTGGAGATCTCTAATCCCATCCGTCCGCAGGCTCTCTACACCATTCATCAGCCAGCTGATATTTGGCATCGTAGGTTAGGTCATGCCAATCCTAGGGTCCTAGATTCACTACATTCCAATAAGTCTATTGTTAAGACAACTAAGTTTTCTTCTGATTGTGATTCTTGCTGTTTGGGCAAATCTACTAGACTACCATTTACAGAGGTTGAACATTGCTCCCCCAAACCATTATATTTAATACATAGTGATTTATAGCAATCTCCTATTATTTCCTCTCATGGACACCATTATTATGTTTTGTTTGTTAATGACTTTTCGAGATTTACTTGGCCATACCCTTTGCGAAAGAAATCGGATGTCTTCAGTGTCTTTGTTCAATTTCAAAAATTGGTTGAAAACTTGTTCGCTGCTAAGATTGCCTATTTTCAAAGCGATGGTGGCAAAGAGTATGATAATGGGCCATTTGTTAACCATTTAGTTGCTTATAGCAACTATTTTTGCAAATCTGCACGTCATACTCAACAACAAAATGGTGTTGCTAAACGTAAATATCATCATATAGTTGAAATGGTTCATATTATGCTTATTGATGCTAGTATGCCTGATGCTTATTGGCATGATGCCGTTTTAACTGCAATGTATGTTATTAATTGATTGCCAACTCATGTTCTTAATAATTTCTCTCCCACTTGAAGCTCTTTTCTAAACCCCCAGACTATGGTTTTCTGCATGTTTTTGGGTGTAAATGTTTTCCTAATTTAACCCCATACACCAAAAACAAACTTTAACCTCGCTCTATATGGTGTGTCTTCATTGGTTATACTCCACATTATAAAGCCTATAAGTGTCTTGACCCTTTCACTGGGCGTGTCTACATTAGTCAGCATGTTGTGTTCCATGAACACAACTTCCCCTATCAGGATCTCCTGCGCCAGCGTCCCATGCCTAGCCCATCTTCTTTTCACTTTTAGTCCTGGCCCCCTACTGTTATACATGAGTTTGTGTCTGCTGTCCTACCTGCTTCGTCTGGCCCAACGTCAGCCATCCCTTGTGCGCCCTCTCTAGCTCGCCCACTTTCATCCCCCTCTGGTGCTACTGACATGGGCTCCTTGTTGTTGTCTCGTTCTCGCAGCCCATCCCATACTGGCCCAATGTCGCCAGCCCCACAGCCCAGCCCACCTTGTTCCTCTCCTTTCCCTAGCTCTACGCTCCAACCCAGCTCCCCTCTTCTCTTGGGTTCTTCCCTCGGCCCAGAAACTGTTAGGCCTAGTCCACCCACTGCTGTCCTTCGCTCTCCCAGCTCCCCAGTCTCCATTGCTACTGCTCTACTTACCTTGCAGAATCAGCATCCCATGTAAACTCGGGCCAAGTTTGGCATTTTCAAACCTAAAAATATTTTGTCTTTAAGTACTGAGCATGTAGATTCTGATCCTGTTTCTTTTTCCCAGGCCGGTAAATATTCCACTTGGCGTCATGCCATAGCTGAAGAATTTAATGCCTTTTTAGAAAATAATACTTGGGAGCTTGTACCACGAACTCCTTCTATGAATGTGGTAGGGTGTAAGTGGATTTTTAAAACAAAATAGGCCGCAGATGGGTTAGTCGATCATTGTAAAGCACGGCTTGTGGCTCTTGGAAATCATCAACAGGCAGGTATCGATTACTATGAAACCTTTAGTCCAATAGTCAAATCTTCCACTGTTCCGCTTACCTTATCTATTACCATTTCTTATAACTGGACTTTCCATCCATCCAATGTGAAAAATGCTTTCTTACATGGCTTCCTCAATGAGGAGGTCTCTATTTGCCAACCCCCTAGTGTCATTCATCCTAACTTCCCACATCATGTTTGTCGACTTAAGAAATCTCTATATGGTCTCAAACAAGTTCCTCGAGCTTGGTTCATCGGTTCAGTTCATTTCTTCTCTCTAAAGGTTTCATATGCAGCAAGGTTGATCCCTCCATGTTTACTGGTCTTGTTTCTTTATGTTGATGACATGCTTCTCACAGGTAATAATCCTGCTTTTATTCGCACCTTTATTGCCACTCTTTCTGCTCATTTCGCCATAAAGGATCTTGGAGATCTTCATTATTTCTTGGGGGTTCAGGTGGTACGTACATCTTCGGGTTTTTTCCTCTTACAACATATATATGTGTCTGACCTGCTTAGGAAATTCCACTTCCATACTCTTAAACCTGTGTGTACCCCGTCTGTTTCCCAGACTACTTTGTCTCTTATTGATGGCGAGTTGCTTACTAACCCTACAGAATATCGTTGTATGGTTGGGGCATTGCAGTATCTTACCATGACTAGACCTGATATTGCTTATGCCGTGCATGTCGTTTCTCAGTTTATGCATGCTCCTCGCACCTCTCACCTTCATGCTGTCAAGTGCATTTTTTTAGGTATCTACAGGGTACATTTGATAATGGTTTATTCTTCCGGGCGAATTCTCGATTGGATCTCATGGTGGCTTTCTGCAACTCTGATTAGGCTGGGTGTCCTGATAGTAGTCGGTCCACTACTAGATTTGCTATTTTCTTGGGCTCCAATCTCATCTCCTGGTGCTCTAAGAAGTAGCTCACTATTTATTGTTCCTCGACTGAGGCTAAGTACTGTGCCATTGCCTACACCACTACTGAGATATAGTGGCTTCGCTAGCTCCTCCTTGACTTGGGTATTTTGGTACAAGTCCCCGTTCTTCTCTTCTGTGACAACATCTCTACCACCTATCTTGCCACCAATCCTATTCTTCACAGTCGCAGCAAGCACATTAAGGTAGATTATCACTTTGTTCGTGAACTTGTCATGGAACAACATCTCCAAGTGAAGTTCATCCCAACACAATCTCAGGTTGCTGACATCTTCACCAAAGGGTTGTCCTCACAGAAGTTTCATCAATTCAAGGCCAATCTGTCTGTTGTTCCTCCTCATGTAGATTGAGGGGGTGTAGTAGGATATAGGTATATATGTTTATAATGGGCCTTGAGCCTATGAGTCTTGTATCATGAAAACCCTAATCTTGTATATAAATATAGTATATCTCCCTCCACCTCTATTGAGGTAGTTAGTCTTAATATTGTACACTTAATGTGATATGGTCTGATTAATTAATTTAAAGCATTATGTGCAAATTAAACCACATGTAGGAGTTACTTAGAGATGGAAAATGCATTCAAGATATACGTGTACAAGGAAGGGGAGCCTCCATTATTTCACAACGGACAGTGCAAGAGTCTATACTTTTCAGAAGGAAGATTTATTCAGGAAATGGAAAAAGGCATGAAGGATTACGGGACAACAGACCCTGAAAAAGCTCACGTATACTTCCTGCCATTTAGTGTGGCGATGATGGTTCAGTATTTGCACGTACAGGGCTCTCGTGATATCCATCCCATTGGAAGAACAATTGCAGATTATGTTGACACTATCGTCGGAAAGAACGGCTTTTGGAATCGCAGCTCGGGTGCTGGTCACTTCATGCTCTCTTGCCATGATTGGGTGAGTCATAACTTAAAAGAAAAGAAAAAGAAAAAGGACACAGTACGTACTTTGTGCTCTTTAATAACTTGGATTCACGATAAGACAAAAGTTTGATCATATCTTTAGTTAGGGTTATCGCGAAAAGATCCAAGCATGCATTCTTCAGACGGCTTTTTAATTACTGAATTAGAATATATTTATGAATTATTCACTCAAAAGACACAAAATTTTTTCTTTTATAAAAGCAAAATGACATAGATCTTCCCACTTGTTTTGATTTAAAACTTATACGGTCATATATTAAATTGAAAAATGTTATATTTTAAATATCGGAAGACTGCTACCACTTATAAATTGAAAAATGCAGTTTTACGAATAAGGTTGATCTGATTATAATATTTATGCCAACGAATAGTAAAGGTTTAGCATTATTAACTGGTCATAACTATTAATATTTTTGATTTTTTGAATCATACAATATACTAATGTAGACTAAAATTAGACATTTAAGAAATGTCCTATAACAACATATATTTTTTTTCCTGAAATTCGACCTTTCATATATCGTAACACTTTTCCTTTATGTCCTATAAAGTTTCTTAGATAAGACAATGTCATTTAGGAGATGTTTAGCATTTGTTTTCCGTGAACTTTTAGTGGACACTAGTTAAAAAACATGCTCCCAAAGAAAGGAAAATAATCTCTTAAAAAGCATTGGAGCTTAAATAGAAGTTATGTTCTATACAAAAAACTTCTCTTCCATAAAAATGCCTACTACAAGAATTATAGTTACGATCATGGGCAAGTATGATATTTATTCATTTATTCTTTCAATAGTATATATCTACAAAATATCTATTTTAGTATACATCGTCCAAAATAGAGCTTCAGACTAGTTTTTAAAAAGGAAAAACTTATCTTAAAGAACTATAATCTTAAAATAAGAAATGTATGATATTCATGCGCAATGCACGGTCACTTCGGATTAGATCAAATTTTGTTTTTTATTTTAAAAAAATTTTGTTACGGTAAGTGGGCAGGAGGTGTAACGAGATTTATGTCCAACGGGCCTTTAGCTAATCATTCTTGGTCAATTCTTCTGGATTGTTGTTTGACTTCACTAGCTTGCAGGCAATTATGACTATGGCCAGGGGCAATATAACATCCAGCAAATAACATGACAGCCCATTAGGTTGTCAACAACTTTTGTTTTAGATGCTTACATTTAGCTTGTGTCAAAACTAATTGATGTGATTTCAATGTATTTTGTTCTAATTTAGGCCATTTTGAGTTGAATTATATAAGATTACTATTTGATGTAACCACTTATATCTTCCGCTTATTGTAGTTGGGTAATAGCAAATGCTTTTATGTGTACGTTGATTATAATAGTTGAGAGATTTAGTTTTAGTTCTTACAAGGGATTTTTTAACTCTATTTTTTCAAATAAAGGTCAGGGGTTCGAGCCTTGAAATTAGCCACTGACAAAGTCAGGTTAAATTGCCTACAATTCACCTCTTAAGATGGGACACATCCCCGGATCCTACGTGAGTACGAGATACTTGTGCACCAGGCTGCCCTTTAGAGTTCAAATAAGTTTGGGTCAAATTTTATTAGCAATATTTCAGAGTTTAGATTCAGAACAACTTTGGGTAAATGACTCAAATTTTCGAACCAATACTTAGGACACGGGCGGTTAATAAAAAGGCCACTTAATCACTGTAGTCCCGGAGTACCACAGATAGTCCAATCCTCCACATATATAAAGATGTAAGCCCACTTGATAGACATGAGGCACATGCATATGCCCGTTGACAATATATATGCTAATGTCCCCCCCCCCTCCAGGGGCCGTGAGCTACCATGTATGTGTCACAACTATACAACAATTCCATCAGAGTTCTTTGTAATGCTAACACCTCAGAGGGCTTCAATCCCTCCAGAGACGTATCCTTCCCTGAAATCAACCTCCTAGCTGGCGAGGTCACTGGTTCCCAACTCGGTGGCGTTTCTCCCTTTGCACGACATATTCTTGCATTCTTTGCTGGCTGCTTGCACGGTCATATAAGGCATCTTCTTCTCCAACACTGGAGGGACGAAAACGACCAAGACATTCAATTATACGACCAACTCCCTCAAGGAGTGTCATACAACTCAATGTTGAAGAAGAGCAAGTTTTGTCTATGTCCTAGTGGCTATCAAGTTGCTAGTCCAACGGTAGTTGAAGCCATTTGTTCAGAATGTGTGCCGTTTTTGATATCTCAAGGCTATGTGCCTCCTTTTAGTGATGTTCTTAACTGGAAGGCTTTTTCTGTCCCAGTTAATGTCAAGGACATCCCCAATTTCAAGTCCATTTTGATGGGAATTTCCCCAAGGCAGTACTTGAGAATGCATAGAAGGGTAAAGCAGGTAAGGGGACATTTTGTGGTGAATCCTACTCCCCAAAGATTCGATGTTTTTCATATGATTTTGCACTCTATTTGGCTTAGAAGGTTGCATGTTCATATTAAATAGTGATTTCACAAATTTGATGTTCGTAATTACTTGGTTTTCTACTCTGGCGTCACTTGTGAGCAAGCATATATTGGCTCATTTTGATGAAATTGTCTGGAAATTAGTGCAGCACTTTGTAAATCTTGTCATAGAGTTACAAATTGAACCACTACTTAGGCTAATTAATAGGAATATAGCCTAGGGGAGTAGCGATTGAGTCCACGAGAAAAGATATAATCATAAGTCATTTTAAATCTAATTAAATTTACAACTTTGATATATTTTATTTTTCTTTTAATAAATTCAGAGTAAACAAGGAAAATTACTCACTAATTTTCCTACATGGTATAATTCAGGCAAAAGAAATAGTAAACTTCTCACTATAATTATCTAGAAAATTTAAAACAAAAATAATCATTGAAAAGTAGACTAAAAATTAAAACAAAAAATAATAAGCAGAAAGTTAATGTCAAAAATCACAAAAAAATACCTAAATTAATAATCTGGAAAGAATTAAATTTATACTCATAAAAATGTGCCTCATTATTTTCAGATAAATAAAACAGAAATTAATTGCAGAAAATAATAACATTAAATAAAATCTTAAATTAAATAACCAATAAATCGCACTTAAATAAATATAAAATTAAATACTAACGTTATCCAAATTATAAAACTACACTTGAATAAATATAAAATTAAATACTAACATTATCCACATTGTAAAACCTAATTTTCTAAATCTAATTAAACTTGAAAACACAAAACAAAAATCAAAACTTAATTTTTAAGTTTATTAAAGTAAAAACATGAACATATCAAATTTATAAAATAATTCTGAAAGATTGTCAAATAATTTCCAAAAAATTTGAAATTAAATAAATGCATATTAGGACTCTATCTAAACCCTAAAGTGGAATAAAACATAGAAAACCTCAAAAGAAACTATCTTAACCTAATTTCTAACAAACTGATAAATAATAGCAAAAATAGAACAAATTAATATGAAAATTAAACCTCTGAAAATCAAAATACAATAAATCTAAAATTACTACGAGACACCTAAAAGACTACTCTTTTGAGGGTAAACAAAATTTAATATTGAAGTCTATAGTTTTGACAATTAATGTTAGCAAACTAAAGAAATCAACTGAAAAGGATACAAATAATTATCAATGATATCAAATTTATAAACATTTAGCATAATCTATATTCACCATGCAAATTAATATTTACATCAAAATACAACTTGACTTATCTATAAGTTAGATGTAGAAAACACTCACCAGCGGATCTTCCCCTTTTCTCTTTATATTATAGTTTAATTAGGTTAAACTCAAAATAAACCCTACTAGTTTTGATAAACCTAGTAGTAGCAATAGAATATAATCAAACTAGAGCATTTAACATTAGAAAAACATAATTTAGCATTAGAAACCAACTTACCAACAACTTGGTTTAAAAAAGATCTATAATAATTTTCTAATTAAAAAGATTAGTATGAGCCATCCAGGATCAATTCGAGTCAGACTTCTGCCTAAAATACTATAGGTTATATGCACTTGAACTTTTTTAAATATCAAACAAATTTAAATTAAACTAATTTGATGTATTCTAAGTAATAATGTCATGAACAATAAATACAAACCATTAATTATATAATTGTGACAAAAAAAAATAATTAGACAAAAAAGCACAAAACGTGTTTCAAAATAATTAATTTAGTATGGTTTCAAATAAATTGTGCCAAATAAAAAAAATACTTACTCATATTATAAATCAAAACATAAAAATTATCCAAATATTTCATGTTTAATAACAAACTAAACTAATTAACTAAAAACAATAATACTTTGATAAAAAATATGAGGAGATGATGATGACCTGGGAGGAGGTTGGCATGAAGTGCTACTGCTGATGATGGTGATGGTGATGTGATGGTGATCTTTGTTGTGATGGAGGTGTGAAGTTGATTTAAGACGGTGAGGATATGCGTGGGCGGTGATGACTGTTAGACTTGGCAGAAATTGACTCGATCTGAAAATCTAAGCTAAATTCGCCCGAAAATTTTAGGTTTTGAACATGATTTTTTTGACCCAAATTCGAAATAAACCAACCCAAAAAACCTACAAATTAGCAGGTCAAACCCGACCCGAATCCGAAGCCCCTCGCTTGACCCGAATTTTATATACTTAGTTTTTGATTTTTCTCTAATTTATCCTTTTAACAATACTGGTTAGTTATTTTTATTAAATAGTTCAAAAAGCTATTATATAACTATTGCATCTATTTACAAATTAAACAATAACAAACTTTTTTTTTTCTCCATTCTCTGAAATAATATTGTACACAACTTTTAAATGGGAAAAATGTTAAAAATGGGTATACAATTGCATGAAATAACGATCTAATCTTTAAAAAGCTTAATTTAAAAGAAGGCAAGCATTAATGATGCACAAGTCATACCATTATATTCTTAGTTAAACAAATGTGTCAAATTTTTTAAATTAATTAATTTGTTATAATTTAAATTTTTGATATTATAACTATAAGATAATATCTTGTACTTCTTTTTTTCAATTTTATTTAGTTTTTTTTAACTAGTCTTGAACTATGATGTGAGTGGTAGGAAAACGGCTAGCCGTATTTATATTGTGGTCGATCCATTAACAAAGTTTTATCTGATTGGACATTAGTAGGTTAGTTAATAAAATATTAAAATATTAAATACGTTATTAGCGGTCAAACTGCTACAACCCATTAAAATGCTCTAGACGGGCTGCCCCATAAATGGCCGACCTACTATTAACCTTTATTCTATTTACGGGTCCATCTATCCAAAACCAAGTGGGGCTTGATTCGTTGCACGCCCATACAAGATGTTCATATATTATAATAAAAAGTTTTAATAATTTTAATATTATTTTGATAAATTAAAATTATCATACCTTTTCATTAAATAAAGATAATCTTGAGCAATAAATATACGGAATTTTTGATTTTGAAAAAAGAAAAATAACTCACAGAAAAGGCGCTTTGAACCGGTTGGGTTGATCCGAAACTCGTAAAATCGAAATACACCCGTTTGTATTTTATCCAAACCCGAAATACACCCGATCTGTATTTTATCCAAACCCGAATACACACGACTCGTATTTGACTCATCCGCCCAAATTGCTAGGTCTAATGACTGCGAATGGTGAGGCGTAAAGGGTGTTGCGGCCAGAAAAGGCAAGGTGATGATGGGTGTTTATGAAGATGGAGGTGGCCAAGATTTGATGCGAGACGTGGCGCAGCTTAGATGCTTGTATTCCTCTCTTTTTAACTTGAACAATTTAAGTGGTGTTTTTTATAAGATTTCTTTTCCTCTAAGGTTTTCAACTCCACTTCAAATTAGCACAAGGAATCTTGTAATTCTAATTTTCAAATAACTCATTATGAAAATAATGTCTTACCAAATTATTTTTTCTACACTAATATGATAAATCGACTTGAAAGTCCTTCAATAAATTAAACCTAATTTTGATAACTTTTCACCTCCTCTCCACTTTATCAATAACCCAAAAAATATATAAAATAAAGTATATCAGATATTTGGCTTGTTTGTGGTTTGGGAACTATTGAGAACACTTCAAAGGAAGCATTCGTATCAAATGGATTAGATATCCTCTTTGCAATTTTCTGTAGGGAAAGAAATCTATTGAAAACGATACTTGTAAAAACAAGCATTTTATTAAAAAACTATAAAAAATAGCGACGGATAGGCAACAGAAAACCCCTCTCAAAAATTTTTTGTTTTTTAAAAAGAGCAAATGGTGATGAAATGGTAGATCCATTACCACAAAGCAACGGAAATTTTGTTGCTATTTCCATCTCTAATTGCGACAGATCCCTATTTCTGTTGCCCTTTTCACCCACCACCATCTCTCACCATAACTTTCTATCCGTCAGCGTTCAACAATGAAATTTCAAAATTTCGTTCCTAGGTGTACAACGAAGAGTCAAAAAGTGGCACAGTTGTCCTGCCACTGATTTAGAAAATTCGTTGCTGATTTAATTTTTTACTGGTTCTGCTGCTATATGGTCTTTTTTTCATAGTGTTTATACTCTGGCTCTATAGGAAGATTATATGCTTTACCAAAAACTAACCTATATGGTGACATACGTATATGTGTCTTGTATGCGATTCCATAAGCCTAGAGAGCTTTTGATGACTTAGGACTTCAATGTTTCTTATTTGGTCAAACAACCTTTTCTATTATGCTCTTGATCTCTTTATTGGATATTTAGCACGGTTGTTTGTTTTGGGATGATAACTAGTATATCTCTTATGAGTCACATGATATTTGGCAAACATGACACCTAAGGTTTTGTTACAAAAATGTGTTCCTCTATCAATAGTGATTACTCTAGGCACTCCATATCTAATTTTCAAATAACTAATTATGAAAATAAATGTCTTTCACAATTTTTTTTTTTCTACACTAATATGATAAATCGACTTGAAAGTCCTTCAATAAATAAAACTAATTTTGATAACTTTTCACCTCATCTCCACCACTTGATCAATAACCTAAAAAATATATAAAATAAAGTATACTAGACAAAATAATTAATACAACATAGCCTAAATAATTATTAAAAATATACATAAATTATGAGCTAACAAATTCCCCCACACATAAGCTTTAGATGTTCTCGTGCAAAGAAGTCTAAGACTTGACCGACAAACTACCATGTTCCTTATAAAGTCATATGTAAAATATGAAATTTATACTAGGCTTGCTTTGAAAACAGTTTATTCAAAACTTGTTAGTTTCCCTTCCGACAAGTGAATAATTGTTAAACATCCAACTGTCATTAAAAAGTTTCTTTATTAGTCTCACAACATTTTCTTATCAAAGTAACAAGAATAATAATCATCCATCTCAGTTAAATATGCACACATGGGTAAATTGATCAAGAGGTCTAAAAAATTTAAAATAGAAAAAAAAAAATTAAGGTGCCATATGGCTGTTGAGACAATTGAACCAGAAGAGATTACTCATTGAAAATTGATTTCAAGCTCATCTTGCAAAAGATTTGTCCCATGCCACTTTTTAAATTCCGTGAACATGTCCAAGACCTATATGGGTATTAGAAAGATGACACTCCCCATCTTACACTCACTCGAATAGAGATGTTGGAGTTAACGCTTTATTCTCACTTTTTCTTTTTTCCTGGGTTGTTAATATGGTTTGAGTCATTGATCAGCCCAAAAAGGGCACGAAACTCCATGGATAAGGCTCAACCTGAGGGACAAACTTAAGAGGAAAAGATGCCGAGTCACCTATTCCTACCCAAGCTAGCAATCCAATAGTTTTCTTTTTTTAACTAATGTTAGCATGTTTATAGTTATAAATGACCCTAAACAAGGTTAACTCTTCCAGCACAAGTCTTCTCCATACATGAGGCACTTAAGGGGAACAAGTGTTGTACAACTTAGACCAACCAGTTTTGGTAAACGAACATTTTGTTTTATTTTACAAGACATGAAGAGTCACAATTTTAATGAGTTATACTATTAATTCAATAGTCTAGGAAAACGAACCAAGTCCATTTATTACCTCTAATGAGGTTATATAACTATAAGAAGGATATGCTCATGATCATCAGTTATTAAAGATATATATAAGGATCAACTCAAACTACTCTAAATAATAGTTAGCATGTTTAAAAGTTCCACTCACAATGAAATAAACTAAAAACAGTAAAACAGAAAAATTTGAAGTAAGAAAATCCACGAAAAACTCATATTCATGCGCTTTGTTACAAAGAACGCACTAAAATGACTTTTTTTTTTAAAAAATGAATAATGTGGGATGCACCATACACTCCATTCATTGCCCTTAATGGGTGTGAAATAATGAAAATAACGAAGATAAAGAAGAATTAAATGTTGACTTTCCTGAAAATGTTGGGTTGCTTTTAACCAGCATTGTTTTGTTAAATTTTCGTTGACCCGACACAACTGCAGCTCATGGATCTTCTAGTCGGATCTTCTCCACTAAGCAAACTTGATCTCATTCATAAAAATATTTTAGCCTGTGCTCATTTACCGTCAAGAACTTGTTAGTAGAAAAAGATTTAATCTCACCTGTCCCATACAGATAAGTCTTCACTACCTTAAAAGGTTCTAGCCATCTATAGTTTAACTTAACAGGAAAGAGTCTCAATTTTGAATTGGATGACAATACTTTTTTACCCACTTGAAGTTCTTTCCTGCCAAGCTTAGCATCATGAAAAGCTTTAGCTTTACCTTTGTAAATCACTGAATTGTTATAGGCTTCAAGATGAATCTCTTCCAATTCCAGCAATCGCAATTTATGCTCTTGCTAAGTCATAATCTAAATTACACGGCTTCACATCCTAATGCAATTTAAATACTAAAGAAGCTCCAAATAATGACAAAAAATAGCGACAGATCCAGCTTTGCAACAGATAGCGATAGATATAGCGATGGATAATCCAGAAGTGAAATTTATTAGAGTTGCGAACGGAGATGTCGACAAAAACAAAAGTCCATCGCCATATTTTAGTCAGTTTGAAATTGAACTTTTTCTTCATTATTTTGCAACGGATTTCCCGTCGTTGAATAGTAAAAAAATTCAATTTCAAACTGGTGATGGAAATTTCATCCCAAGTCTGTCGTCGGGTCGAGTAAAGAATCGGATTTGGCTCCCTCTTTCTCATTTCCTTGAGTACTTTGAAACACATTGAGAGCGAGACTGAGAGGCCCCCAACGTGTCACACCCCTACGCTACACCGACCCATCGCTGTGGGCCACCGCCACCATCTGCTAGCGTCGCTTACCACTGGAGCTCATGTATCGCGCGCCGCCGCCGACCAAACCACCTGATTTGGGTACATTTTCTCTCACATCTTGTGGTTTTAATTCCTAAAAATTTTAGCACTAGGTTGTTGAAATTTTATAGTTAGTCCATGTTTTGGTGAAAATGTTAAATTTGTGTGAAGTTATTGCTCCAATTTCTTGAACTTCTTCCTCACTATAATTTCGGGTTTTGTGAAAGGATATATTGGGAGTGAAATGCTCAATGGTCTTCCACATTGTAAATTTATAGTAGATTATTTCCTAATCATAATGGTTATATACAAGAATTTCTAGATAGAGTAAATTATTTGATGAATTTGTATGCAGGCAGGCAGAGTTCCAAGCGAGGTGAAGTATATATTTTCATAAAATAGAGTGTAACACCCGATGAGGTAGAGATGCACTTCATGGATAAGAGTTCTGTGATATTAGTATTGGATACGCCATGAAGAAGTAGAACCTTAACAATATGATTTTGGGTATTCTACTAGTGAAATGTCTAAAGTTGGTGGTTTAATTCATACTAATTGTGACTACAATAAATCCTACATAGATTGTATGGAGTGCTTGGTTGGTGATGCTATACTGGCAAATCAAAATGTAAGGGATGAGGAGCCAAGTACTTGTCAAGAACCATTCTGTAACCTGGTTCAAGCTGCTTAACAACATTTATATGATGATTGTTCCACCTACAGTGGGCTCTCTACTACTATTAGGCTATTGAGTATCAAGTCTGATTATAACATGCCACATAATTATTTCAATGAAGTTATTTAATTAATGAAAGAGATGTGCCCACGTAACAATCATGTGTAAATAATTATGGGCAGACGAAGTAGGCTGTTAAAGACATTGGTAATGATGTAATACACATTGATTGTTGCTGCAAATGTTGCATGCTCTTCTTTGAAGTTTTGTGGGTGTTTGAGGTGGAATAGGCAAAAGTCACAATGCAAATCAAAATTCATTACCGTATGTAAGGATGCACTATTTGTCATTAAAGCATTGACTTCAAAGGTTGTATACATAAAGAAGACTATAAAGCACATGAGATGGCATCATGAACATCGGTGTGAGGATGGTGCTCTATGTCATCCATCAGATGGGGCAGCATAAAAACATTTTGATAAAAGTACCATAACTTGGTTGTAGAGCCTTGAAATGTTAGGCTTGGCTTATGTATTGAAGGATTCAATCCTTACACTTTGTCTTCAAGATCTTATTCCATTTGGCTGGTGGTAGTTACAACTTATAAACTTCCCCCTAAATGTTTGACCACACCATTTATGTTTCTCACTTGTGTAATCCCTAGCCTTAAAAATTCCAAGAACAAAATAGATGTATATTTGCAACCTCTTATTAATGAGTTGAAAGAATGGTAGGATGTTGGAATTATAACCTATAACATTTCTACTAGTAAGATATTTCAATTGAAGGATGCACTTGTGCAGACCATCAATGATTTCTCGGCATATGGAATGCTATCTGGGTGGAGTGCTAATGGTCAATTAGCATATCCAATATGTATAAAACAACAAAAAGCTTTAAAGAATGGAGGTAAATTCTCCTAGTTTGATTGGCATCATTATTTTCTGGTAAGGAATCATGCATTTCAAAGAAACAAAATAAAATTTACGAAAGACAGAATTATTATGGGGAGTCCTCCTCGCCACTTAATTGATGACCAACTTTATGCTGAAGTGGAGCACTACCCAATGGTAACCCCATATGATGACTTTCAAAAATCAGAATTCAAGGACATCAGTATAACTGGATGAAGAACATCATATTCTGGGAGTTACCTTACTGGCAACACCAGTTGGTTCGCCATATTTTAGATGTGATGCACATAGGGAAGAACTTCTTTGAAAGCATCATTAACACGATTATGGATGTGCAAAGACAAATAAAGAACAATGTTCATTATTCAGTTGTGATTGATTTGATCCCACATTGAATCGTGGGACACGATATCATAAACTAAGCAAACTAGTTGAGGTTCATCGCATAAGGAGGTGTAGAAAGTGCGATCCATTTATCTTCGTAAACACTGCATCATAAGTCCACTTCTTGCCACATCCAGATCTATCAAGGGACAGGGTAAAATTTGCTTATTGTTATACCTGCCAAACCAAGGGCCAGAGTGGATAAGTAATACATTTTAACTATTGCTTGACAACAATCGTGCATGATGACACTCGTAGAACCTGTGAATGATGTTATCCATACATCATTAATGGACCAAAATGCACCATTAGAAGAGGTCAATGATGATATACATTTTTCATTTATTCTAATAAATGATGATATAGGTGAGGAAGAAGAGGATGGGGTGATAAAGAGGATGGGGTGATAAAGAGGAATGATAGTGAACTTCATTCTATTTTAACTTTTTTTCATTGTTCTGAAAGTGGGGGACATGTAGGACCAAAAAGAGCAACCCACACAATCATTGAATGTGGACTTTATTGGTGTACTATTTTTAGAGATGCATATGAATTTTGCAAAAGATGCGAAGCATGCCAAAAGACTGGTAATTTATCTAGAAGAAATCAAATGCCGCTGTGTAATCTATACAATTATAAGATTTTTTATGTAGGGATGTTGATTTCATGGGACCTTTTTGCTCTTCTTTTAGTTTTATTTACAGTCTTATGCTTTTTGATAGTGTATCTATGCAAATTGAAGTTGCGGATCTTCATGTTGATGATGCTAAAACCATTGTGAAACATGTTAAATCTATGATTATGCATAGATTTGGAGTGCCTAGAGTAATCATTATTGATAGAGGAACACAATTTTATAACAAAACCTTAGGTGCTGTGTTTGCCAAATATCATGTGACTCATAAGAGATGTACTGGTTATCATCCCAAAACACTAAATGTCCAATAAAGAAATCAAAAGCATATTAGAAAAGGTTGTTTGGCCAAATAAGAAAGATTGAAGTCCTAAGCCATCAGAAGCTCTCTAGGCTTATAGAATCACATATAAGACACCTATACGTATGTCACCACATAGGTTAGTTTTTGATAAAGAATGTAATCTCCCTATAGAGCTAGAGTATAAACACTACAAAAAAAAAAGGCCATATAGTAGTGGAATCAACAAAAAATTAAATCAGCGATGTATTTTCTAAATTAGTGGCAGAACAACTCTGCCACTTTTTGGCTCATCGTTGCACACCTATCGACGAAATTTGAAATTTTGTCGTTGAATGTTGATGGATAAAAGTTATGGTGTGAGATGGTGGTGTGTGAAGAGGCAACAGAAATAGGGATCCGTCACAATTAGAGAAGGAAATAGCAATGAAATTTCCATTGCTTTGTGGTGATGGATCTAACATTTCATCACCATTTTCACTTTTTAAAAAACAAAAAATTTTTAAGAGGGGTTTTCTATTGCCTATCCATCGCTATTTTTCATGGTTTTTTAATAAAATGCTTGTTTTTACAAGTATCATTTTCAATAGATTTCTTTCCTTGCAGAAAATTACAAAGAGAATATCTAATCCATTTGATACCAATCCTTCCTTTAAAGTGTTCTAATCAGTTCCTAAACAACAAACAAGCCAAATAGCACACACAAACCAAATAGTTTCAAGTGTTTCATCACAACTTAAGTCACAGTTCACAAAAATAAAATGCAGTTCTTGAAAAAACAATACCATGACCAAGAGAGCACATACATAAGTATGAAATAGGGAGGGGGAGAAGCAAGCAACTTAGGAATCAATCTCCTAGGGTAGTATCATCATATTCTTTATCCTCATCATCGTCTTTATTCTCATCTTCATCATACTGCACAGGATTAATAAGGGTAGTTGTGACTCCGAGCTGGAAGCTTGTTGCATTTGAAAAAGTGCTTACAATTGCTTATTGTTGCTTGTCATTTGTTGGCTTTGGCTTAGCATTTGGTTAGATTTATCTAATTGCTTATATTTGTCCAAAAACATCTGGTAATTTTCAACTTATGAAGTGAGCTCACCCCAAGTTGGTTACCACACCCCTTAGATCATTCAACCTCTCTAGCACATAACTAGTACTTGACAAAAATCATTTATATGAAATATACATTAGTGAAAATAACTAAACTTATCCTAAGTTTACATTCTGTGAAACATTAATATTAACGATCTAAATATAGTGTCAAAATGAACTTTACCGACTCATTAAGAGGGACTCAAATTAGAGGATTTTCTAATGTACATCATCTCCATTTCCATAAATACGAACTTTTTTATCCATATGCCTCACCTAGAACACATTTAGATTTCAAAATGATTGAGATGGTTCTTAGGAATTTTCATCCGAGTGCCCTTCAGAGTTCATAATATTTTGAAATTCTTGCTCAAAAGATTCGTACGATATCACAACATTTGTATAAAATGAAATATGTTATACTTAATGAAATTATATGAATCTGGACTGAACCACTAATTGAGGTTGAACATTGAGAATAGCTTACGTACATTTCTTGTGATTTCTTATCAACCCAAGGTCCATCTTCTTTGCTATGAAGTTTGTGAGTGCAGGTGAACAACTCAACAATTGCAAGATTCATCCCAAGTTATTCTACGTGCAAAACAAATTTAGAAAACACATGAAACACCACACTTACATAAATAACTAAAAAAAGTTGTAAGAGGCAAAGTTAGTAACCAAACATCTCTTATGCCCTTGTATAAGGATCGAGCCACACATGCAGAGAAATGGTTCGCTTTGCGATTTTTTCTGAGCTTTTTCGCACAATTTCTTGTAGGCTTCATTCACCAAATATTGTTTGAGTGCTTTCCAATGGTGGTCAGCAGGCTACACAGGCTGCTTGTTGTGCTTCTTTGCTTTACCAGGAAAATCCCTAAAACGTGCATTATCAATGTTTCAAAAATTCCTCCTTATATAGGCATTGTGGNTGGGGTTCCAAGTGAACCACTTTTGCAATTCAAAAGACAACAAACACATCAAATAATGCTATATTAATAAATCATGTACACACAAAGTGTTCATATGTAGTCACCTTAGCTACCTTGAACTCTCCAAACCATAAATCTCAAATAGATCTAGGCACTTCGCACCATGTAGGCCAAGCTCCATTATATTTACTTTGGAAAGTCAAAGAATTCCTAGCAACAGCAACACCATTAGGGATAAACGTATTTCAGCAGAGCTCATCAAGTTAATGTCACATGATATAGAATAATTCAAGTTAGAAATAAGTAGCTTTGTCTAACTTAACTATTACCATCTGGTACAACATATGTGTTAGTTCGTGTACTTTCATGACTAGATTATGCTTCACTGTCTCAAGTTCCAACATCTTGTTAGGACTGGTTAGAGGTAGGGTCACCAACATCATGGGCAGTGTTAGGGTAGGGTTCACCATGTTAGCAACAGAGGTGTGGTTTTGAATGTTATATGTAAATTATTAGTACACTAAAGTCTGGTTTAGAAAGACCACAAAGAAGCTATCCCAAATTGATTAGGGATTTAGATTGTTCCTGAAACACCAGGTGTGTAAGTGCTCATGGTTGCTTCAATGGAAGATGTACCATAAGGTGTTCAGGAGGAACGTTGATCAATGTCCACGAGATATGCGATAGAGCTCCTACGCCCTCTTCCTCTACCTTGAATAGAGGGCTTACCTTGATGAGGGTTAGAATCCACACCTAAATACTTAACAACAGATGCAAGTACAAATAACGATAGTACATATGAACAGTTTATTCACATAACATAATAGGTAGAGAGTTGCAAGTTTCACAATTAACATACAATAATAGTAAATTCATAGCCAAGTGTTATAAAACTGAGTAATAAAACGCATAATAATTTCTAAGCATCTAATTATTTGCATCATTTTCATCATCATCCTCATTCCCATCCTTATCATCATTCTCGTCATCATCGTCATCATCATATAAATGAAAATCATCCTCTACTTCATTTGTTTCATCATCATATCTTATGAGTTACATAATATTTAGCTAACAAGGCACCTAAGATTTTGTTACAAAAAGGTGTTCCTCTATCACTAGTGATTGCTATAGGCATTCCATATCTATGTCGAATCATATATTTAACATGTTTTACAATGGTTTTAGCATCATCAGCTTAAGTAGCCACAACTTCAATCCACTTAGATACATTATCGACAAGCATACAAATGTAAGTAAAACCAAAAGAAGACCGAAAAGGTCCCGTGAAATCAACACCCCATACATAAAAAATCTCACAATTATACATATTATGCGGAGGCATTTAATTTCTTCTAGATAAATTACCAGTCTTTTGGCATGATCCATATATTTTGTAAAATTCATATGCATCTCTAAAAATAGCAAACCAATAAAGTCCGCATTAACAGTTCCATGGGTTGTTCTTTTTGGTCCTGGCCCCACTTCTAGAAGAATGATAAAAAGTTAAAATAGAATAAAGTTCACTATCATCTACACAATGCCTTATGATCTGATCTCCATAAAATTTCCAAAAGTATGGTTCATGCTAGACATAATATTTCGACTGAACTCTTATCTTCTCTTTTGAGATCGAGAAAAGTCTCTAAGAAAAGTTTTGGCAAATATGCACTTATCTATGTCAACATACAAGGGCAACCTATCAATGACAACATATACAGTCTCATCAAGAAAACAGTCACTAAATGAATGATTGCTCGCTGCAATTTTTAGCCTAATTAGTGGTCAACTGCTAGGATTTCAGCTCCTGGCCTATTTTTCATTTCTAATTGAAATTCTTATAGTAGTAAGACTAATCTAATCAATCTAGGCTTTGAATCATTCTTACTTAATAGATCTTTAATTTTAAGAACTATAAGTTTAAACAATAACTTTAATGCCTAATTGATAAGGACTAAAATTCTTAAGAGCAAAATAATAGCATACATTTCCTTTTCTATATTAACATAGTTTACTGCACTATGTCTAGAGTTTTGGAAGCATAATAGATCACATGAGATATCTCCCTGCTCTTTAACCTAAGATTGCCCCTACTGCCTTATCACTACCATAACACATCAATTTGAAAGGCAAGGCCTAGTTAGGGGGTTGTACTATAAGAGTGGTGGTCAATTTTAATTTCAATTGGTCACAAGCTCTCCTA
This sequence comes from Lophocereus schottii, assembly GCA_002740545.1. Classification (NCBI taxonomy): domain Eukaryota; kingdom Viridiplantae; phylum Streptophyta; class Magnoliopsida; order Caryophyllales; family Cactaceae; genus Lophocereus; species Lophocereus schottii. The sequence continues at coordinate 12,449 of NCQV01076859.1, read as the reverse complement.
CAGTCCTTATTATAATAAAATAGAACATGTTTTGCAAGTAAAGTGCATAAAAGGGATCTTAGAAAATCCTAGATATATCTTCTATAAAACCCAACATGACATACAAATGACTGCACCTCTTTGACACATCATGAATAGTTCAAAGATTAAATGATGTCTACTTTAGCCTTGTCAACCTCTAGCCCCTTAGACAACACTACATGATTTAATACTACATCATGCTCTATCATAAAATGACACTTTTTAAAATGAAGCAGCAAATTAGCCTCAATTTAATGCTTAAGTACTAAAGTGAGACGATGTAGGTACTTATCAAATGAATAATCATGTATAGTAAAATCCTCCATGAAAACATGCATAATTTTTCTGACAAAATCAGAAAAATCTCAATCATAGACCAAATGACCTCCTTCTAAAAGCATAGGTGCTAAAAGGACATGTCAAAGTGGTATTGTCATGATCCTCAGGAGCTATATGATCTAAATATAACCTGAATACCCATCAAGAAAGCAATAGTGTGACCTCTCAGCTAATCTCTCGAGCATTTAATCCATGAAGGGTAAGGGAAAATGGTCTTTCTTTGTGGCCTTGTTTAGCTTTCTATAGTTGATGTACACTCTTCAGCCACTATGGACCCTAGTAGGTAGGTACTAACTCACCTTCCTTATTCAGAACTGTTGTTGTGCCTCACCCCATGTTTTTAGGAACCATGTGAGGAGGACTAACCTACTCAGAATCAACCATCGGGTATATCACTCTAACATCTAACCACTTAAGGATTTCTTTTTGAACTACCTCTATCGTAAATGGATTCAGTCTTTGTGTTTTCTCTTAGGCTTACATTTTAGCTCTAGTGTGATTTTATATGAACATAATGTGGGGTTAAGTCCTTTAAGGTTTGCTAAAGTCCACCCTTAATGCTTCACTATGTTCTCTAAGCATCCTAATAAGTTCATCATCTTGTTTAAGCGTAAGTTCATTAGAGATTATAATAGGTAATGCCTCATCATCCCCTAAATTAGGATTTTCATGCAATGGTTCTAGTTCTAGCTTAGGGGGTGAAACACGATGGGGTAATAATAAAGACTTTATGTTATCTACTAACTCATTATCAACATGATAAGGCATGCTTTGAAAGCCAAATAGATCCAAACCCTCATTAAGCACAGTTAGCAATTCATCTTCATAAAACAACTCATAAATATCGTAGGATAATTCATCAGTCACATCAAGTGTACAATGATAGTTCACATCAGTAGGAGATACCATAGCGTCAAAAGTATTGAACTTAATAACTTTGCCATCAAATTTCATAGTCAATATTCCTCCATGCACATTTATTTTTATCGTAGATGTTTTAAGAAATGATCTATCAAGCAATATCAGAGTGCCATGGCATGCATAACCCATGTCCAATATATTAAAATCAGTAGGAAATACAAGCTCATTAACTTGTACTAAGACATTCTCTATGACTCCTTGGGAATATGCATTGCTCCTATCAGCTGACAGAATGATTAGACCAGTTTTCTTTAACTCCCCTAAGTTAAGTTTACCATAAATGGACCTAAGTGTCATATTAATGGAAGCTCCTAAATCAAGCATGGCTCTACTAAAGCAAAGGTTTCTAATTTTATAGGGACTAGGGAAGACACCTAGGTCCTTGCATTTAGGGGGAAGCTTCTTTTGGAAAAATAGTGGACATATTTTTCCCCACATTTACCTTTTCATCCCCTTATAATTCACATTTTATAGTGCAAAGCTCTTTAAGGAACTTAGCATAATGATGCACCTCCTTAATGGCATCTAGGAGATGTATGTTGATATCTTCCTTCCTAAATGTTTTTAAGATTTCTCAGCTTACCTCATCCATCTTAGGAGTCGTCCCTCTCAGTCTACTAAAAAAAGGCGAGAATGACTTGTAAGGTTCTTTTCTATTCTCACTTACTTTCTTAGCAGTAGGGGTGGTATCTTGGTCCCGATCAGGTTTAGGCTCGTTGATCCCTATTTTTGGCTCTACTTGTCTACTCTTCCTATGTTCCTTCAACTCTTTCCCACTCCAAAGTGTCAGGACACTCACATTTTTCCTTGGTTTGTGGAAAGGTTGAGATGGCCACTTATGTTGTATTTGGGTATGGAGGTTGCTAACTATAGTTTCAGTAGCATTCTATCTCTCTTGGATGTGTTTAATAGTCATGTCTATTTTCTAAAACTTAGTGTCAATCTCTTTTTTGGTCATGTATCTTTTGCATGACTTGATTTAAAAGAAAATGTGTTCTATCTTGAGCAGCTGGATGGCGTGGTGGTTAGTCAAAACTTAGACGGTCATTCCTAGATCTATCCCCAAGGTTAGGGCGGTCTGTCCTTCCTTCATTATAAGTGTTCAAGTATGGGCCACACTTCCTATAACCTTGGTTAGAAAACATCATTTTCACATCCCCCCCTAAAGTGTTGGGCACGTATTAGTAAGATGCTCCCTATATAGAAAATACCACACATTACTGCTTTCTAAACTCCTATATTGACGAGTTTGTTTAGCGTAGCAGTGATCTGAGATAATATGGTTTCTATAGATGAACCGGAACTAAGCTCACTAACCATCCTGAATTACATTTCTCTGGTTCAGTGTTATAGCCTATAATATTAAACAATATTATAGCACGGGTTAGAGTCTAATTAAGCAAAGCATTTCCACTAGTAACATCTACTATGTTTCCTTCTATAGGCAATAAACCCTCATAAAAATATTAAAGCAATAATTGCTTAGAAATTTGATGCTGGGAATAACTAGCACATAATTTATTGAAACATTCCCAATACTCACAAAAAGTTTCTCCATCATTTGTTTAATGCCATAGATTTCTTTTCTAATGGATCCAATCCTAGATGCAACAAAAAAGACTTTCTAAGAATGCTTTATGAACTTAAATCCATGTAGTGAATGTTGTAGAGTGCAAGCAATATAACCACTCTTTAACCTTATCTTACACTAAAAGGAGGAAAGGCTCTCAACTTAATTTGACCTTAGGTAATCCCGTAAGGATGCATGGCTGAACATGCGATAATGAATTCATTAATATGATGATATGGATCCCCACCAAGCAGACTGTGAAACTTCGTGTGTCAAGTTTAAATCTAGAGTTTAGTTTATATGGTCGGGGTAATGCAAGATAAGTAATAGAGAAAGGTTGTGCTTTCAAATGAGGTGCACCAAGTTCACAAAAGTAGCCATCTATATTTTAGTATTTTTAGAACTTATCGACTCAGAGCTTACACATTCAAAATCACTTGCTTTGCTTTCAAACTCCTCAAACATATGACCCTTTTTATCTTCAATCACACGACCATCCATCAATCTCATCGACTGAAACAACCTACAAAAATAAAACACTAAAGTCAAAATAAAATAATAAAAGTAGTAAAATTAAATACAAAAAATAAGAATTTTATTTTCTTTCCATGGCAACGATACCAAAATTTGTAAAGTTTGTCATAGAGTCGCAAATTAAACCACTACTTAGGATAATAAATAAGAATATAGCACATGAGACTAGGGATAGAATCCACAAGGGAAGACATAATAATGAGCGAGCTTAAATCTAATTAAATTTTACCACTTTAATATTTTTTTGCTTCTAGTGAATTCAAACTAAATAAGGAAAATAGGGAAAATTACTCTATAATACTGTTAAATATTTTAATTCTGTAATAAAAACACCTCACTGTAATTTTTTGGAAAACAAAAATCAGAAATAATCACGGAAAAGTAAACTAAATATTAAAATAGAAAATGACGAGTAGAAAGTTTATATCAAAAACAATAGAAAATCACCTAAAATAATAATTTAAAATAATTAAATTTATACTCCATAAATGTATCAGGTTATTTTCATAAAAATAAAATAGAAAATAATTGCAAAAAATTGTTAGCAAAAAATAAAATCTCAAATTAAATGACTAATAAAGTACACTTAAATAAATACGAAATTAGATGATAAAATTAAGCAGATCATAAAATCTAGTTCTCTACACCTAATAAAGCTCTAAAAACAATAAAACAATAATAAGGACTTAATCTTCAAAATTATTTATTATTGAAGTAAAAACCTGCACGTATAATTTACAAATAATTCTGAAAAATTGTTAGACAATTTCAAAAAATTCTAAAATTAAATAAATGCAGATTAGGACTCTACCTAAACCCTAAAGTTGAATGAAACACAATAAAAACACTATTTCAATCTTATTTCTAACAAACAAATAAATAATAGCAATAATACAATTAAAAACTAATATGAAATTAAACCACTAAAAAAATCAAAATATAATAAATCTAAAATTATTAATACACACATAAAAGACTACTCTTTTAGGGGGGTAGGTAAACAAAATTTGCTATTGAAGTATATACATTTGAGAATTAAAATCGACATACTAAAAAATTTCAATCAAAAAAAAAAGAAGTAATTATCAAAGATATCAAATTTATGAAAATGCTTAGCATAATCTATATCTACTATGCAAATTAATATTTATCATCAACACATGAATTGACTTAACAATGAGCTAGACTGTAGAAGACACCCGCAAGTGAATCTTCCCTGTTTTTATTTAGATTATAGTTTAATCAGCTCAAATCCTAAAATAAACCCAACTAGTTTCAATAAAAATAGTACCAATATTAGAATTTAATCAAATTAGAATAATAAGTATTAGAAAGCATCATCTAATACCCTGTAGCCAACTTACAAGCAAATTGATTAAATAAAGATCTATAATGATTTTCTAATTAAAAGAGAGGGGTATGAACGTTCCATGATCAATTAGGGTAATACTTGCGCGTAAATTACTAGAGTTTATACGTACTTAAGCCTTTTAAACAATTATATGAATTTACGTTAAACTAATTAACATGCATTCTAATTAATCTAACATGAATATCATGAACAAAAACACAAGCCATTATAGAATCATGTCATAAAAATCAACTAGTTGATGAAGAGCAAAACTTTTTTCAAACTAATGAATTTAGCGTGATTTCAAACAGATTATGCCAAGTGAAAAATATAAAGCCACTCCCTTATATTGTAAATCAAAACATATAAATTATCCCAATATCTCATGTTTAATAGTAAACTAAGCTAATGAAATACAACAATTAATACTTGCATAAAAATATGAGGACACAATGATGAGGTTAGTGCTAGGAGGAGCTTGGCGCGATGTGCTGCTAATGAAGACGATGATGTTTTATGATGATTTTTATAGTGATTGAGGCGTGAAGTCAATTTATAATGGTAAGGCATAAAGGGTGTTCTGTGTCACGAGTTCATAATTTCACTCAAATTCAAGCCTGTGCAGCGCTAGCAAACTCACTTGAAACCTTTCTTAATTTACTAGCAAGCCTTGATGGTTGCTTAACTCAGACTTGAAAAGCTAAGTAAGAACACACACACTCAAGAGAAATTAAAGAGAGCGACAGAGAGAGAGTTTGGGAGAATGGTTTGTGTTTTAGAATGCTTTCAATGGCTTGATGTCCAAATGAGCGCCCTTTGAGGTTCATATATACATCCACTTTCTCAATGGATGGTAAAGATCTATTTGCTCCCATGGCTTTTATTACTCATCCAGAATATTATATATAAATATTCTAGAGACTACAAACATGTCGAATAGTGTGGAACATTCTAGAGAGTATTCTAGAATATTCTAGTGCAACCTAGAAGGTCCTAGAATACTCCACAAGATCCTAGATACTCTAGAAGGTTCTAGAATAGTATAAAAGTATCTAGATTGCTCAAAAAGATTAGAATATTCTAGAATGTTCTAGTGCATTTCAAAAGATTCCAAACCATTCTAAAAGATTTTGGAAATTCTACTTCGAAAATGCACCTGTGACATCCTCCCCTGCCTAATCCGGTGATATCTTCCTTGCCTTCTTGTTCTCAAACGCTTGTATTTGCTCCTTAAATTGCCACAAGTGTTTGATGGGCTCCCAGCTAGCCTTACTTTCAGGTAGTTCCTTCCACTTGATAAGGAGTTTATATGTCAGTGGTTGGTTGAAATGCCGCACCACTTGATAGGCAAGAATTTCTTCCACTTCCTTGTCACAGGGTCATTACTATCTCCCGAGAACGGCAATCTGATGGGGTGTGCAGTGTTAACATTTATAAGCCCAGGAGTCTCTCATCACTTATCCGATGTGGGACTCTTATTCATGACATTCTCCCTTAGCCAATCCTGTAACATGCTTGTCTGAGATGGGGCCTCTTGCCTACCCCATTTCATTAGAGCGCTTGGCGAGACATCGGCGTTGGGTTTGGGTTATCTCTAATACCATTTGGCACGGGGCCATGACTCTTTCCCCAAAAAGGCGATCTGATAGGGTGTACGGCGCTGCCATTTATAAGTCCAGGATCCTCCCATCACTTATTTGATGTGGGACTCTTCTTTGTGACATTTGGCAGGAGAAGGGAAGTTGATTATGGGTGTTTATAAAGATCGAGGTCGCGTGGATTTGATGTGGGATGAGGCGGTAAATGCTTATATTCCTCTTTTTATTGCTTGAATAATTTAAGTAGGGTTTCCTTAAAGTTTTCAACTCCTTTTCAACTTAGGACTAGTAATCTTGTAAGCGTCATCTTCAAATTACTCAATATGAAAATATATATTTTTCATAAATCAATGTTTTCAGACCGACTTGATAATCGACTTGAAATTCCTTTGATAAATAAAACTCAGTTTTCACATGTTTTCTTGTCCTCTCCACTTTATCAATCCTTAACTTAAAATATATAAAATAAAGTAATTTTACCCAATTAATCTATATAACTATAAGGACTACATCCCATGGTTCAACCTAGGGGTGTGTTTTCCTCACGAATGGTTTAGACTTGCTTGCTAGGTATTCGAATTCAAAAATGATTTTGTGTTATCATTTTCTTAAAACAATTAGACCTCACCAGAATAAGTGAATTGGGCAGAATGGGACCAGGGTTTTGATCCAAGAACTCGATCGGGCTCGCAGGCCAAATGAGGTCATGTTCCTTAGTTTAGTTCTAAACATGTTGACTACCTGATCTAGAGAGTTAGGTGAGAGCCTTGATCTAGGAACCTGGCCAAAATTCTAGTCCATACAGCGGCATTATCATGGATCCATAGCCTGTTATGCTCTAATTTTAAAATAAAAATAACAACAAAGATAAAAAAGGAGTAAAGTTAACTAATAGGTGCCAACAAGTTTTAGAAGAAACTTACAAACCAAATTCATCTTTTAAAACACGTGATAATTGAAAGGACACCAAAAGGGCCATTGATTGATATGAACCATAAACAAACGAGATACCAAAAAGGACAATAACCTCGCTTTAAAAAGGTTTTTTAAAGGCCCTTAAATAATCCTTAGCGTGGGGACCATCTAACTCCATAGACTTGAAACAAGGATCTAGATTCAAGGGTCAAGATACGATGTCATACTGTAGTGCCTCATAACACCGCCCATTATCGTAGATGACCTCTAATAATTAACATAGGAAAGTGAAATCTAATTACATTAACAAAAAATCGTGCTATATATTGGTACAAAATAATCGAAAATGCAATGCTAATATAGAAGAATTCAAAGAAATAATGTGAGCAATTACAGTAGAGAGCTAAACTAGTTAAAGATTATATATATCTTTGATAAGCCTGAGATTAAATAAAATAAAGAGAAAGAAAGTAGATAGAAGGAAGGGAGGTTTGAGAGATTGGTGCCCTTAATTACCTACCTAAGTGACTTAGATAACCCTAGGATTGAGAAATATCGATCCTTGACTTGTGCCTTAGAACGTTTTGAGTATCGATTTGAGAACATTCTCTGAATCACCTACTATTCTCTGATTCAAGATTTTTGATGCGTCTTATCTCTAATTTTTGGAGCGTTTCTCTTAGTTTTCTCTGTCTCTCTGATAGTTTGATGATCACTCCAATTTGCTGATGATGTCTAACTCTAGTGTGTAGTCCCTCCTTTATAGCACTTGGTGGTGGTAAACAAGGACGATTAAGAATAGAAGACCTAATTTAACTTCCGATAGGCCTTATCTAAACGAATCACCTCTCTAGATAGAACTATAATAGTTGAGATTCATTTTAGAAGTGAAAAAGAACACTAAGAACCTAGATGGGTTCCTGCTGGCAGGCTCCTGACCCAGTTCCTAGTTAGTTCTAGCAAGAACCCAGCTGGGTCTTTAGGGCCAGGTTGGACTACAACTTGTATTGGACATAACTTTCTCATCCGGCATTTATTTTAGTGATTCTTCTTGTACAAGCAAGCTTGTTGAGTCTACTCTCTAATAACATTAATAGCATAGCTTTTGGATAAGTATGGAAGAATAAACAAGTAAAATAGTGAACATGTGTCATTTTTAGTGCAAGTCTTGATATTGACCGATATCATTTCTGTTTCTCATTGGATTTTGATATATAATATGCCATTAGAAACTCACCAATGGAGAGCATCAATTTCTAAATGTAACAATTTTATGCACAGTAGAGTGGGAAAAAAATAGAAAATATATCTCAACTAGATGCTAAACATCATCAAATTCTGTGCCTATTTTGGCTTTTACGTTCTTTTAGCCTTTAAGTGGACATTTTTTGGCTTGGATGCATGGATTAATGTCTATTGCATCATTTGAAGGATCTTCATCAGTATCCAAGGGTTCAAAGTCTTATTTCTCTAATTTGTGAACATCGGGCATTATAGAAATGAGGCGCACTTTGTAGGTATTGACAGTTATCTCCCACCTTGACCAAGCTTGAGTAAAAAAAGGG
>NCQV01076845.1:2765-20499 GCA_002740545.1 Lophocereus schottii | reverse complement strand
CAATGCGAGACTTTAACTTCCCAATCCGATCTCTCCATAAGTTTTTTGCACTCACCTAAAAGAGGAGCATGTTCAAGGCACCATGTATACTTACCTTGAAGCATGCCCACAACTGTCGAGGAGTCCAGTTGCATCCAGACCTTAGAGAAGCCCATGTTTCTCGCTAATCGGAGTCCTCGGTAAGCTGCCTTAATTTCTACCTTAGTTGAAGTACATGTCCCCATTCTCTCCATAAAGCCCACTAGCCATTCACCTCGCTCTCTACTAATCACCCCTCCTCCCCCTGCTTGTCCTGGGTTACCTTTGGACGCACCATCAGCATCGACTGCAACCTACCTTGAAGGAGGGGCCTCCCATGCAATTATGACTGTCGAACGTGGGTTCTGCTGCTGATTAATCGTCTCTTGGTCTAATTCCATGAAGTGCCTCACCTCCTTAACTTTGCTCACAAGGAACCTCCCTACATCCCTCGGTAAACACTCGACGTTGCCCAAGCAGAATGTGCACCTCCATTTCCATAAGTACCAAAGAGTGATTGTGAACTTCACGACCCAATCATCGGAGTGTCCCTTTGACCTTGCGTTTGCCATAATCCATGATCGGAGATTCTCATCATTTGCCATGCACCTCCATCCAATTTCAGACACCGTTTGCCATAGTGTAACCACCTTCAGACGTTTCTTGAAAATGTGATCCATGTCTTCAAAATCCCATCCACATGCAGAACATCCCGTATTCGTGGTTATCCCTCTTCGTGCACGGTTGGCATTTGTTAGCAACTTATCATGCATTGTTAGCCATATGAACATCCTGACTCGTTTAGGGACCCGAAGTTTCCACACCCATTTCCACGACTCTTCCACTGGTGGTTTAGTTTCTTGCCTTAGAGTGTTGATTGCCGATTTTAACGTGAATTTTCTAGTAGCTTCGGCCTTCTAGAAAGGCCTATCACTAGTAGCTCGGAGTGCATCCCAGCGCCAACCTTGATCCCGGTCCCAATAGTTAGAAACTTTCTGTGCGTACATGAAAGATGGCACCGGGGTGGTTGCGGTCTCATTCAGAGGCTTTTCCATTAGCCCCAACATTTGTCCAGAAGAGAGTGTTCTTTCCATCCCTAATAGCCTTGCCTACACTTCGACAAAGTAGATCTTTTTGCACCATAATCCCCCTCCACACATTTGAGGCGCCGTCCCGGATTGACCTCGGTAGCTTGTCCATGCCATTACAGTATTTATGTTTGAGGATATTTGCCCATAAACCTTCTGACTTTGTCCGCATTTTGCATCCTAGTTTCATCATTAGTGCTGTGTTTACCTCCTGCATAGATCGTATACCCATCCCTCCATTCCCTATGGACTTGGTAATTACATCCCAGGCCACTAAATGTGTCTTTCGTTCCGTCGCTGTGCCCCCCCTCCAAAAAAAAAATCTTCTTGTTTTCTGATCGAGCTCATCACAAATGCTCCTTGGTAGCCAAGATTTTGCATAACGTAGGCTGGAATAGCGGACATTGTGGACTTGATCAAAGTGGCTCTCCCCGCCAATGAAAGGCACTTTGATTTCCACCCCGCTAAACATTTATCAACCCTTTGTACCACTTCCTGAAAGGTTGCTCTTGTGACCCTCCCATTTATAATGGGGACGCCTAGCTATTTTCCTAGGTCTCCCATATTCTCCATGTTGAGGATCTCGCTCGATATCCCCTGCACTCGTGTTTGGCGATCGAGAAATAAACTTGAGACTTGGAATTGCTCACCCATTGAACTGATGCCTGACAAAACTGGTCTAGGCCTGACTGGATCGATCGCACTTGGTCTCGGGTCATGTTGGGTTGCGTGGCCCAAAATCCGAGTACCGGCACGGTGAAACCATGCAGTGCGAGCATGGGCGTGCCAACGGGAAGAAGAAACGACAAAACGGGGCAGAAAATCGGCACTGTGTGGCCGTGCCACGTGGCACGGTCATGCCACGTGTCGCTTCGCCGCCTCTTCTGTTAGGCGGCTAGGATTCTGTCCGGGGGAGTTTTCTTCCTGGCGGCTAGGGTTTCATCCTAAGGGGAAAACCCTATTTTTCAGGCCCTATATAAGGAGGGTCAAGCCTAGGATCTAAAATCACTCCAATATTCATAAACACATTGAGAGGTTGAAGTACTTTGTGAGAGATTACAAGAGAGAGGTTGTAATTCTACTCTTAGATCAAATCACTGTGGTGATTGTGATCGTGTTGTATTCTTCCTACTCATAGTGGATTGTTTTGGTGCTGCCGCCATTCGTGGTTTTTCCCGCATTGGGTTTTCCACGTTAAATCTCTTGTCTTCTTATTTCTGTTTCTGTTAATCACTTGAATTTCTAAATCTCTAACTCATCCTATCGCTTCCACTATTGTTGTTGCTATAATATTTTTCCTAACAAGTGGTGTCAAAGCTTTGGTTATAGGATGTCTTCTATCATGAAGGTAGATATTCAAAAATTTAATAGGGAGATTAGCTTTAATCGCTGGAAGGTGCAGATGAGAGCGGTTCTCATCCAGCACGGGTTGTGGAAGGTTCTGAAAGGACCTCATGTTAAACCTGGAAAGATGACAGAAGAACAGTGGGCTGAAGATGTGAAGAAGAGACGTGGGTCGCTGACGGAGGAAGAATAGGAGGAACTGGAGCAGAAAGCGGTTTCAGCCATACAACTGTGCCTGGCACCTCACATTCTCCGAGAGGTACTTTACAAGCCAACTGCTATTGATCTCTGGACTCGGCTAGAAGAACTCTACATGACGAAGAGTCTAGCCAACAAAATCCGATTGAAGGAAAGGTTGTACACCTTTCGTATGACCGAAGGTACTCCTGTCCAAAAACACTTGAATGAATTTAATTCTATTATGGTAGATTCGGAGAGTTTGGATGTTAAAATTGAGGATGAAGATAAGATAATTCTACTTGTTGTGTCTCTACCCCCTTCCTACAAACACTTTAAGAAAAATTATGTTATATAGTAACTCGGATACTATATCATTTGAGGATGTCAAGTCTAACCTGCTGTCTAAAGAAAAATTTGACCATGGCATCCATGCTGATCCGGCTGAGGGATTAGTTGTCAGGGGTAGAACCACCGAGAAAGGGGGGAGCGGTAATAAGAAAAAGAACCGTTCTAAGTCAAGGAATCCTCACTCTAACCAAACCTGCCACTACTGCAACAAATTGGGTCATATCCAGGCTAATTGCTGGAAACTAAAGAAAAAGAACGGGAAGGAGGAAATGGAGAAAACTGCTACAGCTGATTGTGTAGTAGAGTCAGAGTCTGATGGTGATGTGTTGCTTGCTACTTCTTTAGTTATCACCTCCGAAAGGGGAGTGGATATTGATTGGGTTTTAGATTCTGGTTGTACTTTTCACATGTGCCCTCATAAGGACTGGTTCATCACCTATGAGACAGTTGACACTGGGGTGGTACTTATGGGCAACAATGCTAAATGCAAAGTTACTGGAATAGGTACGGTGCAGATTAAAACCCATGATGGGACAATTAGAACATTGTCTAAAGTACGCCACATACCTGACATGACTCGTTGTTTAATATCCTTGGGTACTCTTGAGACTAATGGTTGTAGGATTTCTATGGAAAATGGTGTCCTAAAGGTAACTAAGGGAGCCATGGTGATAATGAAGGGAGTGAGGCAAGGCAATCTCTACATTCTATAAGGAATTACAGTTATAGGTATAGCTGCAGTTGGTACAGCAGATGATACAAAGTTATGGTACATGAGGTTGGGCCATATAAGTGAGAAAGGGATGGCCATTCTGGGTAAGAAAGGTTGTCTTGGTAACGCCAGTATGGGTAAGCGCGATTTTTGTGATCACTTTGTTTTTGGGAAACAAAAGAGGGTGAGTTTCTCAAAAGTAAAACACCGTACTCAACGGATCCTCGAGTACATTCATTCTGATCTGTGGGGTCCTTCAAAGGTTCCTTCTTATGGAGGTAAGTGTTACATGTTAACTTTTGTTGATGATTTCTCACGCAAGGTTTGGGTTTACTTCTTGAGACAAAAAAATGAGGCATTCTCCATGTTCAAGAAGTTCAAGGCTCTGGTTGAGAACCAGACCGGGAGAAAGATCAAGAAACTTAGGACTGACAATGGTCTTGAGTTCGTTGAGTCAGAGTTTGAAGAGTTCTGCACGATAAATGGCATAGCTAGGCACAAGACTTTGGTTGGCAAACCACAACAAAATGGGGTTGCAGAACGAATCAACAGGACTCTACTGGAGAAAGCTCGATGTATGCTCTCAAATGCCGGGCTTTGGGATCGCAAGGCTTTTTGGGCAGAGACTATTGCTACAGCCTGCTACTTGGTGAATCGTTCACCACACACCTCCATTGATTTCCAAATTCCAGAAGAAGTATGGTCAGGTAATCCTGTTGATTATTCTAATTTAAGAATATTTGGATGTCTTGTGTATGCCCATGTGAATAATGGGAAATTAGCCCCTAGGGCTATCAAATATATGTTCCTTGGATATGCATCTGAGTCTAAAGGATACCACATGTGGTGTCCTGAGTCTAAGAAAGTAATTCAGGGTAGGGATGTTACTTTCAATGAGACTGCTATGTTACCTTCTGGGGAGGATTCTGTTGTTCCTTCTACTGGTGTGGGTAATTAGGAAGATATCAGTGTAGATGTAGAGATGGAGACCGTTACAGCTCAAGGTAAAGCTGCTAATCAACCCAATAGGGAGGCCCAGGTTATTGAACCTGGAACCATCAGTCCCAATCAACCTAAGGAGGAGGTTGCCCATTCTATAGCTCATGATCGTCCTCGAAGGGAGATCAGGAGACCTGCCCATTACAACGATGATGAGAGGCTGATAGCATACGCACTTTCAGTTGCAGAGAAGTGCCTAAAGGTGTTGAACCTTCAAATTATATTGAAGCAATCACTTGCCCAAGTTCACCTAACTAGATCCTAGCTATGCAAGAGGAGATGGAGAGTCTGTAAAAAAATCGAACCTGGGAACTATGTGAACTGCCTAAAGGCCAAAGAGCCTTAACTGCCAAGTGGATCTACAAGAAGAAAAAAGGAATTCCTGGGGTTGAAGATTCAAGATGGAAGGCACGATTGGTTGTTCGTGGCTGCAACCAAAGGGAAGGTATTGATTACAATGAGCTTTTCTCCCCTGTTGTTAGACATACTTCTATTCGAGTGCTTCTTGCCTTTGTCACGTTGTTTGACTTGGAGTTGGAGCAGCTTGATGTGAAAACAGCATTCCTGCATAGAGAGCTGGAAGAAGAAATTTACATGAGGCAACCTAAAGGGTTTGCTGTTCCTGGGAAGGAACAATTGGTGTGTAAGTTGAAAACATCCTTGTATGGACTCAAGCAAGATCCTAGGCAGTGGTATAAACGTTTTGACACGTTTATGATCGATAAAGGGTATACATGCAGTAAATATGACAATTGTGTGTATTTTAGACAGTATTCTGATGGTACATTCATTTATCTACTATTGTATGTCGATGATATGTTAATTGCTTCTAAGGATAAGACCTTAATTGGCATGTTGAAATCTCAACTCAGTAAGGAGTTTGAGATGAAAGACTTGGGTGCAGCAAAGAAAATACTGGGCATGGAGATCCACAGGGATCGGAAAGCAAGTAAACTGTACTTGTCTCAAGAAAGGTACCTTGAGAAAGTACTATGTAAATTCAACATGGACAACTGCAAGGCAGTTTCCACTCCACTTGCTGCACACTTTAGATTGTCTGCGGAATGCTGCCTGCAAACAGAGGAAGACATCAGAAGAATGTCCAATGTACCTTATTCTAGTGCTGTTGGTAGTTTAATGTATGCTATGGTTTGCACTAGACCTGACTTATCACATGTTGTAAGTGTGGTAAGTAGATATATGCATAATCCTGGGAAGGATCATTGGGAAGCTATGAAATGGATCCTCCGATATGTGAAGGGTACTATAGGGAAGGGGTTGGTGTTTGATAGAAACAAAGCTGTTACATCCGATGTTGCAGGTGTTGTTGATGCTGATCATGCTGGTGATTTGGATAGGTGGAGGTCCATATCTAGGTATATCTTCATCATGTGTGCAAGTGCTATCTCCTGGAAAGCATCGTTGTAGTCTATTGCAGCCTTATCTACTACAGAAGCTGAATACATTGCTGCTACTGAAGGGGTGAAGGAGGCTACCTGGTTAAGGCGCCTTGTGATCGAGCTCGGAGTCCCACAATCTACTACTGTGGTATTTTCTGATAGTCAGAGTGTCATCCACCTGACTAAGAACGATGCCTACCACTCAAAGACCAAGCATATTAGTGTGAAATATCACTACATCAGAGACACAGTTACTGCAGAGAAATAACAGTGAAGAAGGTTCACACGTCAGAAAATCCTGCAGACATGTTAACCAAGCCTCTACCATTGGCTAAGTTCGAGCACTGCTTGGACTTAGTAGGCATCCACAGCCACTAAGTGCCCTTCGGGGCATTGCCCCTTGGGGGGGGCGTCACCCTTCGGGGTGCGATGACGGCATCAGAGAGTGGTGATTGAAGATTTTGGTCCAAGGTGGAGATTGTTGGGTTGCATGGTCCAAAATCCGAGTACCGGAACAATGAAACCATGCAGTGCAAGCACGGGCGTGCCAACGGGAAGGAGAAATGACAAAACGGGGCAGAAATCGGCACGGGGGTGCCGCGCCACGTGTCGCTTCGCCGCCTCTTCTGTTAGGCGGCTAGGGTTTTGTCCGGGGGAGTTTTCTTCCTGGCGGCTAGGGTTTTATCCTAAGGGGAAAACCCTATTTTTTAGGCCCTATGTAAGGAGGGTCAAGCCTAGGATCTAAAATCACTCTAATATTCATAAACACATTGAGAGGTTGAAGTACTTTGTGAGAGATTACAAGAGAGAGGTTGTAATTATGCTCTTAGATCAAATCACTGTGGTGATTGTGATCGTGTTGTATTCTTCCTACTCATAGTAGATTGTTTTGGTGCTGTCGCCATCCATGGTTTTTCCCGCATTGGGTTTTCCACGTTAAATCTCTTGTCTTCTTATTTATGTTTCTGTTAATCACTTGAATTTCTGAATCTCTAACTCATCCTATCGCTTCCGCTATTATTGTTGCTCTAATATTTTTCCTAACAGGTCGCCTCTGTAAATAGTACCACATCATCTGCGAAGAACAGATTGGACACTTTTGGTCCTCCTCTAATTGCCTGGATTGGCTTTCACCTCCTCGCTCATACTTCCTGGGCAATGAGTTGGCGTAATCGTTCAATGCAGGCCACAAAAATGTATGGTGAGAGTGGATCGCCTTGACGTATGTCGCGCTTTGGATGGAACGGTTTAGTGGGCACTCCATTCCAGAGTACACGCATGGAGCATGTCGTGATACACCTCATAATCACTTCCACGAGTTGTTCAGGTAGTCTCAACTCTTGCAAGGTGTCCCGAATAAATTCCAATCGAGCCTGTCGTATGCTTTTTCTAGATCCAGCTTTATTGCCATCCACCCCGTACTTCCTGTTTTCTTGCGCATGGTATGGAGTTGTTCCTGCATTATGATAGCATTATCCCCTATATGTCGTTTCGGTACAAAACTGACTTGTGTTGGAGAAATGAGCTTCGGAAGGACACACTTCAATCTTTGTTCTAGTACCTTTGTAACCACCTTGTAGGCTATATTTCATAAACCAATCGGCCTAAATTACGATACGAGCTAGGGATTGTCTACCTTGGGTATCAAAGTTAAGAATGTCTCATTAAGTCCCTCCGTTAGGCTTTGTCCCTCCAATACCTTCAGTACTATTGTGGTGAGATTAGTGCCTATTAGCTCCCAATATGTTTGGTAGAAATATGCATGAAAACTGTTCGGTCCCGGGGCTTTGAGCGGACTCATGCTATCAATGGCCTCCTTGATCTCCTTAGCCGTAAAATTGCTGTTTAATAACGCAAGCGATTTTCCTCTAGCCTCGGGGAAGGCCCCCTCGGCAAAGTGTTGACTCGCTGGATGCAATCATCATCTGAGTAGAGCTTGTTAAAATAATCCATCATTTACTGTTGGAGCCATTGGGGGTCTTGTACCAAGTTGCTGTTCTCATTTTGCAGCACCTCGTTACGGTTATACCGCCGTCGAACAATAGTACTGAGATGAAAATATCGCATATTCCGATCCCCATCCCGAATCGCTGCTACCCTGGACTTTTGAAACCAGTAAGTTTCTATTTGATTAAGGACCTCATTCAGTTCCTTCCGTAGCCTCACCTTCAATTTCATGAGAGGCCATGCTCTGCTTGCTGTCATTCTCTTTCGGATTTCTTCAAGTCTAACCCATATATTGGGAATATCACACATGAGTAAAGAAGTCCCACATCGGGAGTTTGAAAAAAAAAGTCATGGTATATAAGTCAAGTGGGCTACTCCTCCTATTTCCAATTGGTTTTAGGATGGAACCTCACTTGGGCTTGTTACTATGGACCTTGGTTGAAGTGGGCTCCTTCCTTGGATCTCCCCAACAAGTGGTATCAGAGCCGATGGTGCGTTCGGCTAGGTGACAAAGGTGTGGCATGGTGGACCCCATGGACGAGCTTGGTGAAGTGACACATATGTGTTGATCGAGCGGTAATACATGTGCTGCAGTGTGGTTCGATGGCATGGATAAGCTCTTGATGGTGGCTTGACACCTTGGTAAAGGCTTCCACTCAAGGGGGAGCTCGTGCGTTGATGTGGTGTGAAAGAGACTCATGTGTGAGGGGGAGATTGTGGGAAATATCACACATGAGTAAAAAAGTCCCACATCGGGAGTTTGAAAAGAAAGGTCATGGTATATAAGTCAAGTGGGCTACTCCTCTTATTACCAATTGGTTTTAGGATGGAACCTCACTTGGGATTGTTACTATACATACCACATATCATACACAAGAAATTCTAATCAAAAGAAAAAATTTCCCTATGCACTGACAAAATTCTGCCTAAGTAGAGCATTCAGGAGTCAGCATAGAGCCTGTTCACTTCAGCTTCATTTATCTAGATTTGAGATAACTTGAATTATCCAAATTTCATATTAGATTGCCTATTCCAAGTCATCCAATCCATAACACACTATTACATTCAACTAAAATCACATCTGTTATAACCAGCCAAAAATATTACATCTTTTATAAACATATTCCAATTCACCCAATCCCTCAAATCTCTTAAACAGGAGGTGATTCCTTAAACAAAGGGTGAGTTCTGATTATGGTGAATTCGCATAACCCCAAGACACTTCCAAAACCCCAAATTATAATCAGAGCACGACAAAGGAGACCAAATTATGAATTCTTGTCAACTAGTAGACCACAAATGACCAAAACCCCAAATTAGTTCATCAATGTAAGAGAACCACATTCAGCATTATAAGAATTCAAACCACAGAGCAGAAAATTAATAATTCACAAACCTAACAAATTCAAACCATAGAGCAAAAATTGAGAAAATTCAAACCAATTCAGAGTAGTCCATCATTATAAGAATGACAAATTCAACCTGAATTCAAGGAAATTTCAAAAACAAATTACCTTAAGGGAATTGCAAATTCAACACTATTCTTCATTGTTGTTGCGTTTAAACTCGATTTCGAGTATCAAACCCTCGTTTTTCCGGCCAACGGTGCCGGAAAGGGGCTACAAGTACATAATTGAGTGAGAATTAGGATCTTGGAAAAGATTGAAAGAGTGGAGAAATCAGAATACCTATAGGGAATTCGAACAATCTAGAAGAAAGAGGAGAGTTACCTGCACAAATTGAGAATCAAACAAGGAAGAGAGGATGCAAGCAGAAGCTAGACGCGAAGAAGAAGTGAAGAAGCAGCGAAGACGAAAACCAGATGCAAGCAGTGAAGACTGAAACCAGACGCGAAGCCAGAAGCAAGCATGAATGGGGAAGATGGAGAAGGCAACGATCGAACAGCCTGCTGTCGGTTTTACAGGGCCTTTCGTGTAAAGCTAGCTAGGTTTTAATTGTATGTTTTTTAAAGTTTATTTTTGTTAGAGATTTGAAAGTATTATTAGTATAGTGTTCTCTTTTTTTGTAAAAGTTATTTAATTTTTTCTGTGATAATCTGCAGAAGTTTTTATAAAAGTTGAGTATATTGTTATTGTGATCACAATAGCAACAGAAAATTTGAGTGTTGGTAATATAGTAATAATACCAGCAGATAATTTTGTATTCGTTGGAAATATTCTTCCCTCCAAAACTCAAAACTTTAATACTAACAAACAGTGTAGTCTGATGTAAAAAACTTAGTTTTGCCAACAGAAAGTGTAATTTGTGAGTAGACGTCTGTTGGTAAAAGCCACTTTTTTTGTAGTGGGATCGCCACAAAGAGTTGCTTAGTGCTCTCTCCAGTCGAGCACATTTCATCATCGCCCTTCTATTTCCCCTCATCCAAGTGAACCTTGGCCCAGAGAACCCGAGGTCTATTAGACCATTGTTCTCTATCCGGTATCAAAACTCGGAACATCTTCTCTTCATCTCCAGCCCTCCATGATTTCGCTCGTCCAGACTAATAGTTTCATTGAAGTCTGCCGCCAACAACCATTGTTTCTGGATTCCCTGGGCAAACTGTTGGAGCTGGGTCCAGACCTCGTCCCGTAATCGCATATGAGGGCTAGCATAAGTTGCCGTGAAGAGCCAAGGATTAGCGCCTTTCTTCTTGACCTCCATTGTGATGAATTGATCGTGTGCCTGTACTAGTTGAAGGTTCACTTTGTCTGGATTCCAAAGCAACCAAATTCCTCCACTAAATCCCTGGGCCTCTTTTCGGTACTATTTTTCATAACCAATCTTGGTACAAACTTCATCCACTTGCCTTCTAGTAATGTGGGTCTCGCATAGTGCCAGTATTTCCGGCCACTGCATCCGAATATGTTCCTTAAGGACATTAAGAAATTCCTGACTTCCAGCTCCTCTCACATTCCAGACAAGAGCCGTACTCGCCTTCAGATTTGCTTCTCTCAAATTCCGTTTGAGCTATTATAAGAATGCAGCAAAATAGGAAACGATTATGTGCTTGAATTGCTAAATTACAGAAATAAAAGGTGATTGAGGACTTTAACAAAGACCATGTTTGAATCCTCGAGGTGATGATGTGGAAGTGGTTTTATGTGCTTGAATTGTTAAATTATCTAATAAAAGGCATATTAATAAACTGTTTCTTTTACCATATTCAAGATAAAGATACCTTATAGAGATTTATTCACTGCTCCACAGATGGCACAAAATAGAAAACGATTGTTGTTATTATCATTAGTTGTCATTATGATGGCAAAGAGAAACTATGCTCTTGCTAGTAAAAACTACACTAAAAGTATATCAGCATGTTGTGACTTGTTCGTTTTAACTTTTATCATTAAAACTCCTATTTTGCTGATGATATTTTCTGTCTAATTGCATTACGTCATTGTTGCATTACAAACGAAGATACGTATTGCAAATGATAGCGACAAACGAGCATTCCAACGAAGGGAAGTGAGGATACCTTAAATAATTATTATTGTGGGCAAATTGAGGAGGACAAAGGAGCATTCAAGCTGATGGATCTCTCATCTCCGGTGTGGGGCAACTGAGGATACATTTGATTGGATGAGTGGATATCCCTCCCTCTGGTTTGACTTGAATATGATACTTATTTCGGAAGAAACTTGAGTGAGTGGAAGAGAAAATCACATTTACTTTAGATTAGCTTGTCGCTTAGTTAATGGAGTTGATGTGTCTTCTTCTTGACAACCTCTATGAAGGTCAACCCTGGGCGTTTTCCCTGAGAAAGAGCCCTCCAATGCTCAAGTTAGTCTCAGGAAAAAAAGAAGTGAAAAGACGAGAGAAAGGATAGAAAGAGTTTTACTGTTTTTGAAATATGTGAGATTAAGATAACAAGTCATAAATAGTGAAAGTTGCCAAAATAAGTTTAACCTTGGGATATTTATAGCCCTGGGATTAGCACCCAAGAATAAAACCGTAGTTGCCCAATCTAGATAAAAATAACCATTATACCCCGTCTACTTTCTTCTTCTTCCCTTCTGAAGACTCAGATCACTCTACACGGGGTGAATGGGGTGATTGCAACAATTTAAAATAAACTTGAAATCAAACTTGAAAGTAAATGTAGAATTTAAATAGTAATAATACTCAACGATATTTTAACGAGGTTGGGCTTCAATTAGGTTTAAGTCATCGCTTAGAGTTATCCAACTCTAGGATTCAACTCTCTACTTCTTTTATTAAGATCAACTCTCACAATCTCTCAGAGCTACATCACTTTAGAGTTCCCAAGTACTTAAATCAACCTCTTGATTTAAGTAGGGGGCGTTGTGACCTCACACCAACTGATAAGTTCACTCCTTAATAAAGAATCCTCAATGTATTCACAGCTCTTGATCACAGAATAATACTCAGTACAGTAGTTTAAAGTAAGTGCTCGATACTATTTTTCATTCACTGCTTCTGTGTTTTTCTTCCTTGGTTTGTGCTGTTATTTATAAGTTTCATCACTTGTCTACCAAATTTAGAAGTTCTACCTAGTGCTAAAATGGCATTTTAGGCCCTTGATTTCTGCCCAACTGTTGTTGTTTTGATTTTCTTGCCTTCCTTGTCACAATTTAGGCTGATGTGATGCTGCACAATCTCTTCTAAAAATATGGCAGGAAAACACTCTAGAATCAAGAGATAATATTACCTTATTTGTATCATATCTTTCCTTGATTGGCATGCAATTAATCAATCAATTAAAAGCATGCCAAATCTCTTAAATTGATTCCTCAAAATTTGAATTTCAAATTATGATTCATCTAAATAATTTTCTTGATTAGCTTCCCAATTAATCATTCAAATAAGATTACACATATTTTTTCCTTAATCATCCACACATTTTTCTTGGTATAAACAGGTTGCTTAGGCTTGCATTCGATTTTCCAACCTCTTAATTTCACAACCAAATTCTTAGTTAATTTTGTGTTCCATCAAAACCATTTAGCCACTGAGGGATTCAACATCAGTAAGAGCATATTGGACCCACCATAGATATTATATATGAAGTAGAATAATTATGAAATCAACTTATATCACAATTTCATGTATAACACTAATTATATTGTTTGTTATCATCAAAATTAATATGTGACTCTTACAGTCAACAATCTCCCCTTTGTGTGAATTTGAAGACCACTTTGTGATATTTATCACACTTGGCTTGCAATTCCATATTTTTATTTCCTAAACTCTTAACTATATCTTGAAGATCGTCGTTTAATTTTTCAAGAGCTATATTCGTTTGATTCAATTCTCGAAGATTTTTTTTAAGATCTTTATATTTAGATAGATATCTTTGTTCTAATTTAGCGAAATTGACTAAGGCATCAATTAATTCTTCTTTAGAGCATTCATAGAGAGCCGATATATCTACCTCATCGGTACTTTCACACTTAGATCTTCCATCATCTTGTACTTCCTTTGCCATGAGACAGATGTTAGCGGTGTGCTTTTCATCACTTTCACCGTCACTTGTGTTGCTATCGCTCCAAGTTGCGATCATTGCTCTCTTGTTGTCTTTCTTTTTAAATCTTTGTGTTTCTCCCATCTTTTGGATTGGTGGGCAATCTTTCAACAAGTGTCCTGGCATACCACATTCATAACAAGAATTGACATTAGTGTTATCTTTATTAAAAAAAACTGACCTTTGGGGAATTTTTTATTTCTTTTTGATGTGGATTCTTTTGAGTTGAATCCTCTTTGATTATATTTTTTCTTTTATCCTATTTTGTTAAGGCCTCGTACGATCAATGAGAATGCTTCTTCATCATTGTCATTGGTTTCCTCCTCTTCGGAGGTGGAATCATCTTGTGCGACTTTTAGAGCTATTCCCTTCTTTAAGCTTTCCCCTTTGTCTTCTTTGAGATGAATCTCATGTGTGAAGAGTTTCCATTTGTAACTTTCGGTCCCCATTTGTTCTTAGGGAGGCATCAAAGAATCTTTCTCACCATTTTTTCATTTGTATAAATCTTGCCAAGCGATTTTTGGTTGTTTGTGATGTCAGTGAATCGAGTAAACATATCCTTTATCAATTCATCTAATTGCATTTTGAATAGTTCATATTGATGTATGAACATATTCATTTTGGTTTCATGGACTTGGCTTGTCCCTTCATAAGTAACAATTAGTTTGTTCCAGATCTACTAAGCTGTATCACATGCAGAAATACGATTATATTTGTTAGCATCCAAACTACAATAACGAATATGCTTAGCTCTTGAATTCTTGGTAAGTTTATTCCAATCAACACTCGTATATTGATCTTTTGATTTATCAATGGATTGTCCCTTGTCATCTTTAACCTTAGAAATAAAGTAAGGTCCATTGTTCACAATTTCGCACAATTTCGTATCAGTAGATTCAATAAAAATTTGCATGGTATTTTTCCAATACGAAAAGTTTGTTCCTTTAAATAAAGGGGTTCTAACAATAGAGCTTCCTTCAATATTGGCATCTCTAGAGAAGGCCATAATCGTCACCCACTCAACTGTTAGGTCAAAGAGTATGGGACTGGTTCTGATACCAATTGAAGACTCAGATCACCCTAGAGGGGGTGAATGAGGTGATTGAAACAATTTAAAATCAACTTGAAATCAAACTTGAAAAGAAATGCAGAATTTAAATATTGATAATACGCAACGATATTTTAATGAGGTTGGGCCTTAATTAGGCTTAAGTCCCCGCTTTGAGTTATCCAACTCTAGGATTCAACTCTCTATTTCTTTTATTAAGATGAACTCTCACAATCTATTAAAGTTACCTCACTCTAGATATCCCAAGTACTTAGATCAAACCTCTTGATTTAAGTATGGGGAAGTTGCGGCATCACACCAACTCCTAAGTTCACTCCTTAATAAAGAATCCTCAATTCACTCACAACTCTTGATCACAGAATAATACTCAGTACAATAGTTTAAAGTAAGTGCTCGATGCTGTGCTTCATTCACTGCTTCTGTGCTTTTCTTCCTTGGTTTTTTCTACTATTTATAAGCTTCAGCACTCGTCCACCAAATATAGAAGTTCTGCCCAGGATATGCTGAGATGACATTTCGGGCCCTTGATTTCTACCCAGCTGTTACTGTTTTGATTTTCTTGCCTTCCTTGTCATGATTTGGGTTGATGTGATGCTGCACAATCTCTTCTAAAAATATGACAGGAAAACACTCAAGAATCAAGAGATAATATTACCTTATTTGTATCACTTCTTTCCTTGATTGGCATGCAATTAATCAATTAATTAAAATAACGCCAAAGCTCTTAAACTGATTCCTCAAAATTTGAATTTCAAATTTTGATTCAGTTAAATAATTTTCTTGATTAGCTTCCCAATTAATCAATCGAATAAGATCACACATATTTTTTCTTTGAGCATCCACGCATTTTTCTTGATATAAATAGGTTGCTTAGGCTTGCATTCGATTTTTCAACCTCTTAATTTCACAATCAAATCCTTAGTTAATTTTATGTTCCATCAAAACCGTTTAGCCACTTAGGGAGTCAACATCAACAAAAGAATATTGGGCCGACCATAGATATTAGATATGA
This sequence comes from Lophocereus schottii, assembly GCA_002740545.1. Classification (NCBI taxonomy): domain Eukaryota; kingdom Viridiplantae; phylum Streptophyta; class Magnoliopsida; order Caryophyllales; family Cactaceae; genus Lophocereus; species Lophocereus schottii. Next base: position 4,897 of record NCQV01076845.1, on the reverse strand, counting down.
AGTAGAATAATTATAAAATCAACTTCCTTCACAACTTCATATATAATACTAATTATATTATTTGTTATCATCAAAATCAATATGTGACTCTTGGAGTCAACACCTTACAGTCAACTTTTGATTTTTGCTGTCTATGCCACGTGTTAACATCCCATTGGAGTGGTCCTAGATATGAACCCCACAACCAAGACTCATCTCGCTGGATTTCACCCATTTCCTGGCTTGCGCTGAATGCCTGAACCAAATAATTGATGTAGCAATTACTGATCCAATGCATATCTCTAGCAACTGCTCTCATCCCACAGGTCACATAAATATACTACAGGCTGGGCAGAACTCACTCCCCCTATGAGACCACATGCACACATGCTAAAAAAGGCAAAGGAATTGAAGAGATGAGTTGAGGACAATGGAAGAGGCAGAACTGAAGGAGGGCGCAGCGGAGTTGTACGACGAATCCTCTTGGGTTATGGAGGGTATTTGGGGAGACCATCTACACCATGGAATTTACTTTGTCGACGACCCGTCTTATCAGGAAGAGGAGAAGGCATTTGCATCTCTGCCCAGAGCTACTCAGATCCGCGCCATCCAGGCAGCTCAGATCCTCACCATCGATGAGGCTCTCCGTTTTGCTGCCATTTCTGGTTTCTCACTCTCTCCCCTCCTCCATCTTTCATGGTGTATACTTATCAAATTTGTCTACATGGTTATGCTTTTGTAGTTTAAGAATAAGGTTTTTAAGTTTTTCTTTGAAAAATAAATAATTGCATTATAACTACTGTTGGGTTTCGTGGCCCAAAATCCAAGTACCGGCATGGTGGGACCGTGCTACACAAGACACGGGCGTGTCAAGACGAAGAACGACCAGTCGAAGAGGACAGAAAAACGGCACGGGGGTGCCGTCCCATGTGGCACTGGGTGATCGTGCCACGTGGCACGGTCGTGCCCCGTGTTTTTACGCCGCCTCTTTCGGAAGGCGGTTAGGGTTCTGTTCGAGGGGGGATTCCACCTAAAGGCCAGGGTTGCATGCTAAGGGGGAAAACCCTACTGTTTAAACCCTATATAAAGAGGGTCAAGCCTAGGATCTAAATCACTCAAGTACTCATACATACATTGAGAGGTAGAAGTACTTTGTGAGAGATTATAATAGAGAGGTTGTAATTCTACTCTTAGATCAAATCACTGTGGTGATTGTGATTGTGTTGTATTCTTCCTGCTCATAGTGAATTGTTCTGGTGCTGTCGCCGTCCGTGGTTTTTCCTGCATTGGATTTTCCACGTTAAATGTCTTGTCTTCTTATTTCTATTTTCTGTTATTCACTTGAATTCTGAATCTCTAACTCATCTTATCGCTTTCGCTATTATTGTTGCTCTAATATTTTTTCTAACAAGTAGTATCAGAGTTTTGGTTATAGGATGTCTTCAATCATGAAGGCAGATATTCAGAAATTCGATGGGGAGATTAGTTTTAATCTCTAGAAGGTGCAGATGAGAGCAGTTCTCATTCAGCACGGGTTGTGGAAGGTTCTGAAGGGACCTCACATGAAACCTGAGAAGATGACAGAAGAATAGTGGGTTGAAGATGTGAAGAAGAGACGTGGATCTTTGACGGAGGACGAATGGGAGGAACTGGAGCTAAAAGCGGTTTCAGCTATACAGTTGTGCTTGGCACCACATGTCTTACGAGAGTTGCTTGATAAAACAACTACGATGGATCTCTGGGCCCGGTTAGAAGAACTTTACATGACGAAGAGTCTAGCTAATAAGATCTGGTTGAAGGAAAGGTTGTACACTTTTTGTATAGCTGAAGGTACTCCTATTCAAAAACACTTGAATGAATTTAATTCTATTCTAGTAGATTTGGAGAATTTGGATTTTAAAATTGAGGATGAGGATAAGGCCATTCTGCTTGTTGTGTCTCTAGCCCCTTCCTACAAACACTTTAAGAAAATTGTGTTATATGGTAACTCGGATACTATATCATTTGAGGACGTCAAGTCTAACCTGCTGTCTAAAGAAAAATTTGACCATAACATCCATGCTGATCTGGCTGAGGGATTAGTTGTCAGGGGTAGAACTACTGAGAAAGGGGGGGACGGTAATAAGAAAAAGAACCGTTCTAAGTCAAGGAAT
>NCQV01076827.1:0-12695 GCA_002740545.1 Lophocereus schottii | reverse complement strand
AATGACGATAACATCAATATTAATAAACTCAAGGCGATTTGCACCGTCATGCCCTCATGACATTTATTAAACGAGCATTAACAATATTAAAGAGAGGAACAAAAACAAAAATAAAATAGAAATAAATTAAGTTAATAATAATCGTTATACGAATAATTAAAAGTGAGGTCGTGGAAATTTAAATTATTCAATCAGTCAGAAAATTTAATAAAATTTCTTGATCCCACACTAATTGAAAAATTAAAAATTCGGAGCAGAAGTGAGGGCACCTCTGTGGCGTCAAGCTACCAATGAACATTTTTCATTAAAAACAGGGGAAAATCTTAAGGACTAGGTATGTACATTACCTGTGCTCTTTGAAAACTCACGTGCTTCTCAAACTATACAAAATCAATATAATGTTCATGTAATAAATCATTTGATGTAGTGTTTTATTACCTGAGCAAGTGGCCCCATCAATTGTCAATCATCCCCTTCAATTTACCCGTGCGGTTGCTACTCAAGCTCTTTGATCGGTTTGGAAGGTGTGCACCTATCTCAAGATCGCTTTAGACCTCAATCGGGATCCACTTTTAGATGATAACCAGTAAATCAACTTTACTTACACATTCTCTTTCTCCTGTTTGTAAGACAAAATGTTTCGAAATGTAGGCGCCCAACTAATTGAATACAAAACTTATTTTACAGCACAGGGATGTACGCGCTGAGTTTCGGCTCACTATTCGAATGTTTTTTATGTTTTCTGCTTTAGGTAAGGGATTAATAAACAATCCTCCTCTTGGCAAGCTAGAAGGTCACAAGAAATGAGCAAGAGTTGCAGTTTTTGCTGAATGTTAGTTAGCCATGCCCTTCCCATGATTTATAGGCTAACACCCTGGAGATTTGCTCATTATTTATTCTTTTGAACTTTCAGCTGATAAGGTTTGGTATTGGTACGCTAAGTCATCATGTGTATTATGAATCGCATAAGGTGATAGATGTTAGTTTTGTTTCCAAAGTTTAGTAAATCAGGTGATTATGAGGTTAACATAGTGTTACAGGTAGTTTCAGATAGCCTTGTTCCATCACGAAACGACGATGATGCCTCCAGTCAATAGACTTTCGCTGCAATCCATAAGTAAATAAGTGATTAAGTTAGATTGATCAGACATTACATCTTCGGGGCATTACATCTCCCAGCCTTTCCACATCGATCCCAATACTATCTGTATTCTCCATGACTTTATTGCTAGGTATCTCATTAATGTAGTCTGTATTTGCCTGAAATTTCACTTTCATGTTTGTATTGAACCACTATATTTTTCCAAGACATTGAATGAAAGGAAAAAGTGAACCGTGAAGAAGAATAATTCATACCTTCTTTTAAAATTTCAAGTTTAACTTTGTAACCCCTTAATCTTTAAATTCTATAAGTTTTGTTTAATTCTTCTATCTTTCTATTATCCACATGCAGAGCCTATTTTTCTTTTACCCGAAAAACAGAACAAAAACTGTGGCATATTTTCTCATATTATGTTCCTCTAGAAAAACTATAAGTACCGTTTGAAAGACATAGGTCACTCAATTTTCAAAGTTTATATCATACATTCAAGAGTGTATACTACTAGAAGTCACATAAGCAAAATATATATTAATAACCGCCCATATGACAAATACACATTGCCTATACATATATATATATATATATATATATATATATATATATATATATATATATATATATATATATATATATATATATATATATATGTAGAAATAAAAGTACATACTGTTAGGGTATGGAGTAATTTGCCCTCAATTTTATGAAATTAATGTTAAAACTCTTCTATAACAATATCATCATTTTGAGTACTTTTTATCTATTTTTTTGGCGGGGTTTCAAACATGGGAAATGCAGCCAAAATTAGTACTCTGTTGTACTTTATGCAGTCTTTCTATAATATTTAATGCACTATCTTACCCTTCCAATATCAATTCATCATTTTGCTCTAGCTTTTCATTTCATATTGACATTCACCATTTTGTTATATATCTCTTATATTTTTTATTAACTTATATATTATGAATATCTTTGAAAATTTTGTTATCCGCATCTTATATCATAGGTTATCAAATATTTAGGTTGAAATTCTAGAATAGACAAATAAAGTCATATAAAATCTAATATTTTTGGTCCAAAAGATCTAAAAAATGACAGTAGAGTACAATTACAATATAACTGGGAATGCAAATATCGAACCTGAAATTTAATGTACCTGGGGTCTCAAAATACAATCTACTATAACATACAATTATTATAAGATTATGAATATGCATTTAAAATATAAGGCTAAAGAACTAAAATTAGCCATGATCTGTGCAAGTTTTTCCCTCGAAAGATTTGGTTGAATTAATCTATTGCTTCTAGTTTACGTGCATACCCATTTAGCCCCTCCTGATTTCATTTTAAAATATTTTTGAAATTAAATTAATTCCATTGTGATTTTCTTCATTTCAGTGTGATGTTCTGTTCATATTAGCATGTTTTTTTAAGCACTTAAGATGCTAAAACTATCCACTGGATTAAGAAATAGCATATTCATTTTAGTCTGATGTTCTGTTCGTATTAGCATGTTTCGAGAAAAGCTGTTTTCCAAGGATAACGTGAGGTAAGAGCGACTTACGTGATGATAGGGGCTCTGCATCCCACGATCCTTCCAGCGAGCACCAACCCTATAAAAAAGGCCATCCTGAATGGGGATCGAGGAAATGCCTCCCCGATGGTCAATTTAGTATGGGGTCTAAACAAACAAGAAAACAACAATAAATGATGAAAGGTTGGATATTTTTTGGGGAAAGTGATATCATTCAGGAAAAAGGGTTCTGAGCATTCAGTGCTTTGGGATGGCCAAGTTTCTTTAATCTCACCCCTATTTTTCGAAGTGTATAGGTGGATATTTATAGTCCTTGTAGCTAGGGGCAAACACATAACTTGAAACGTGATGCACCCTTCATGGCCTGGAGATGGGTAGCTCCCCCAGGCTCGTGGAGGTTAGGAGCTGAGCACAGGGCTTATGTGCACTTGTGTTGTGGAACCCTCTACAGGGTCCTCATAGTAGGCCGAATTATTTGGCCCCTCATATTTTGCCTATGCGTCCACCCAAATGGGGCGGGTAGGTAGAATATAGAATGAGTCCGAGGAAGAACTGCTACCGATGAACACTCGTAACTCAATTTTGGACCTGGGATCATTTCCCGAGGCTTCACCATTCTCGAGCGCTATGTACGGTGCTTGGGCATCCCCTTTTCTCCATCATAGAGGAGCTATGATGAGGGACTTTAGTTGAGGTGTTTGTTTGTCTATCATCTCCCACTTGCTAGAAATATCCCATACTATGGTTTTCCCTTACTATCTTAACACAAAAGACATGGCCTTCCACGTTTAAGAGGCCTTCATGTGGTGCCTAAGGGATGTCGTGAAACACCTCCTCAAGCGCTACCTGAAGATTATAAGAAATTATACCCTGATTTCGTTCGTCACGACGCCGAAGAGGCCGACCATGAGTTCTAGGTTCCCAAGTTGATTCAGGCCATGTTCTATGCAATAGTGGTCGATGATACAATAGACCTAGGCATCCTTGAGAGGAACATGGCACTAGTTCTGAAGCCCGCTCTTACGAATCTTCAGTGGCATATGTTCGAGGCCTGGCTCTGGATTCGTAGGCGCCATATCCTATCGGCCCGACAGCCCGACCCCGCGCTCCTATGAGTACCCCGGAGCCTGTAAGTAATCGGGAGGAAAGCGCTTGTTCCAACGACACTCCCGCTGCATTCGGTGATAGGGAATAGTGGCGGGCTGTAGCACTTCCATAGACTCTTATCTCTTTTTTCTTTCTTTGGGCCGACCTTGGTGACATCAGTGTTTGTGTATTCTTACTGTAATTCTCATATCACGGTAATGAAGTGACTTTTTCTACCCTTGGGCTATTTGCGGTCTATGTTCCTGTGCTTTATCTAAGATCGTTCCTTCACGACCAATCTCCTAAAAGCCACACTCGTTAATAATTTCTAAAGCATATTTCCAATGGCATAGAAACATTCCTTCTAAGCATGAGAGATTTCAATGCCAAAGAAATATTTGAAGGACCCAAGATCCTTGATACCAAAACATGCATTGAGGTATGCTTTAAACTCTTTTCAAGTATCAGAATCATTCTCAGCAAGTATAATATTATCAACATAAACTAGCACGGCCATAAAAAACATATCCCTTGCGATAACTAAATAAAGAGTAATCAGCATAGGATCAGAGGAAGCCATACTCACAAACTTTGGAACATAATTTAGCAAACCATTGTCGTGGTGCTTAACGAAGCCCATAGAGAGACTTCTTTAACTTGCATGCCTTGTTAGTGTCTAGGTAGTTAATCTGAGAGGCAACTTCATATACACTTCTTCTTCAAGGTCTCAATGCAAAATGGTGTTATTAATGTGCATCTAATCCAGGTCCTAGCGCTTGGTAATTGCAACTGCAAGGAAACATCTAACACTGGTTATCCTTGCTACTGGTGTAAAGGTTTCGTCGTAGTTGAATCTTTCATTCTGACGGTCATCCCTAATTACCAGACACGCCTTGTAGCATTGTATGGCCCTATCTGAATTGTATTTAACCCTGTAAACCCACTTAAAACATATGTGTTTCTTACTAATGGGTAGATCTGTAAAAGTCCATGTTTGATTATTTTCCAAAGTTGTGATTTCCTCGATCATAACATCTCGCCGCTTAGGGTTTTTTTGAGATTCATGATAAAATTTTGGTTCTGCAAACTTAGTAAGAGCAGCTAAAAACATTTGATGAGAAAAAGGTAATTGAGTACATTTGACATATTTGACAGGGGATAATGCACACCTGAGGATCCTTTTTGGAGTGGTAGAACTTCAGGGATGGGGTGTTTTGAATCGGGCAATAAAGCAAACGTGTGTCCATATGGGTTCGAATGAATGAGCCCTCTCCATGCGTGTGATTGAGAGCTGAGGTCTGGGTCAAACTCTCTTTAGACAGCACTATGGGTTTATGTTGTGGAGCACAAATGGGCTATTGGGCCAAAACTGTTTGTTGCTGGATCGGGGAACTCCCCCTTTTGTCTGAACCACTCAGCTCAAACCCTTGACCCATATTTATTTGGGCTAGTGGTGTTGCCGGCTCATCAGTGTGATCCTCACAGGATATATCCTCAAAGATTGCTCCAAAGTTCTTGCCCAGATTATTCCATGAGCCTTCAGCCTGAGTTGAAATAGGTTTTAAATCACCAAATGGAAAATGTCTTTAAAAAAAATGACATCTCTACTGTCAATTCATAACTATCGAGATCATATAATTTTCATCCTTCTTACAGTAGAGGTACTGCATGAAGATGTATTTCCTACTTCGTGAATCAAATTTGTCTTTTCCTTTGTCGTGAGCAAAACACAAACTTCCAAACACTTTAAGATGGTCATATGAAGGCTGTTGTTAAAAAATGCTTCGTGTGGTGTCTTACCCTTTAAACTTTGGTTGAAGTTCTATTTATCAAATGAGCTGCAGCTAGCGCATGCTCTCTCCCCAATGTTTCAAGGGCAAGTTAGCTTGAAATCGCAGAGCTCTATCTACGTTCAACACTTGCCAATGTTTTCGCTCAACTCTTCTGTTTTGTTAGGGAGTATCCGCACAACTTGTTTGATGGGTTATTCCCTTTTCCTTATAAAAACTCTTCATGGGCCTAGGCTTAGATTCTATACCATTGTCAGTTCTCACCATCTTAAGAGGTTTGCCAAATTGAGTTTAGGCTATGGAGATGAATGTTTTTCAGAAATAACCCGCTTAGCTCTTTTCTTTCACCAATATGACCATATTGCACGACTTGCATCATCGATGATAGTTAAGAAGTAATGTGCACCACATGAAGAGGGCACTCTATACGACCATCAAATACCGCCAATGGACAATTTCAAATAATCCTTCTGCTTTATTATCACTAATACGAAATTAAGTTAGAGCTTGGTTAGTATGTAAACAAACTGCACATAAATCTACCTTCGTACTAGAACTATTAGAAAGGCCTAAAAACTTGAACAAAGAGGTCATGGCTTCACTTCTAGGGTACCCTATCTATTTGTCCCAAAGATTGCCAGCTTTAGCTGCATTTATTATTCCTTTGACCGGTGCCTCTTTATAGTAATAAATCCCATCTCTTTGTTCATCAACACCGATCAGGGTCATCGAAGCAGAGTCCTACAAGATACAAAAATTGTCAAAAAATGTCATAAAACAAGTTAGCTTCTTGCTTGCTCTTGATACTGAGAGTAAATATGCAACTAAGTCTAAGAACATATAATACTTCGCGCAATCCTAGCCTTGCTCCCAATCTCACCATGCCTTGCTTTGTTGCTACTATTTGATCACCAATAGGTAGATCGATCATAACTGGAGATATAGGCTTAGGCTTATTAAGTAAACTTCGATCACATGTCATATGTTACGATGCACTACTATTGATCAGCCACAGAGGCTCGCCTAAGTGCTTTTTAGACCCACTTTTTAACGTGTCGATAAGCGCATTAGGGAGTCAGGCCTAGCACGCTGACTGGTCCAGCTTCAAATGGCACACTTGTGACTCCAGTTGCGGCTTTGTCCTCAAAGTGTGGAGTGGTGATAGGATGGGCAGTCTCACAACCACCGCTTCTGCCCCTATTGAACCCTATTCGACCACCCGCATCCACCGTGATTTCCACGTCCTCTTCATTAGGTTCCCCAACTGGGTGGGTACCTGATTATTTCATAGCAATTGGTTTCTTCATGACCGAACTTTCTACAGTGTTTACCAGTGCCTTTGTTGACACCGGTTTGCACAACTCTTCCTATCATAGTAAACGCTCCTACGATCTCGGCATCATCATCTCTCCTAAGTGTCATGCTCTTGTAATTCTCCTCTTAGTGAACCATGTTGAATATCTTGTCTAATGATGGCAACGGCTCAAGCGCGAGAATTTATCCTCGAATATTTGGGTAGCCTTCATCATTCGAGCCCATTAAGAATTCATGACCTTTTTTCTCATCCACCATTTTGATGAGTTTTTTGCCTATATCACATTTGCATTTCAGCGCATGCACATCGGGAAAACGCACCTAATTTTCTAGCTCACTCCAAAGTCCTATGTGTTTCGAGTAAAATTCCATCACCTCTATCCCTGCCTGTTCGCATTTGGCCAACTTAGTTTTAAGTTGGTGAATTTTAGGGAAATTGGAAACCTTATGCTGTTTCGTCAGGTTTACGCATATAAGTGCCGTTATCTTGACATGAGCTATGCTCAAACAGAGTTTTGGGTCGATGACATTCAGTATCCATGAGNAAATCAACGAGTTTGATGTCTCTCATGCTTGTAGTTCTGTGAGGTCATCCCCTTCTTTTGGTGTTGGTTTCTTTAGGGTTTCTTCTATAAACTCTAACTTATTTTTAACTTTAGGAGCGGTTCTCACCACTTTCTCCCGCAGGTCATAATTTTTCCCATCAAAGATCACACCTATGATCACTGCCCCGAGACCCTTGGAGCGGTGTAGAAAATATGGAAAATGATTCTCTATTATGAATTTCCTTCCATATATGGCTGATATTGGGTTTAGGAGATCAAGGTTTTGTATAAGGACAAGGCTCTAATACCATATAGAAAATTAAGGTTGAGATAAAGCATGGCAAATAATATTTTCATGTTGCCTTGGTCTACACTTTATTGCTGAGTATTGATCATCATATATACATTCACATGACATATATAAAGCTCCTAAACCCTAGGTTAAGGAGTCAGTTACAAAAAAATGTGGTTTGCTATGCTTAGGAAACTAGGAAGATATTCCAGATATATGATAAGATTTACGTAATAAGAAAATATATCACAATATATCTTAACAAAGAAAGTACATATGTCGATGTTTGCTAAATAAGGTTTAGATTGATTAGGATGGCTTACCCCCTCCTTCCATGACCAAATATTAGGGATGTTAAAAAAGATCCATAATCAATAATCCGAACCGAAAATCTGCTGCCTGATCCGAAATTTTGAGTACACGAACCAAATTTTTTTTAGGTTATTGGTCCGGGTACGGTTCGGGCGTCTTGAGGGTTCAGGTACCCAAAAACCGAAACTTTTGTTATAACTTTTTCGAAACATTTTTAATATTATCAATTCCCTAAAGGCTTTGTAAGTCAAATATTCCCAAAACCGAAGAAGACAAGTAGTTTGACTTTGTTGCATTGTTTTGTTTGAATGGGCTGGGCATGAATGTGATGTTAATAAGTTTACGCCTAACGAAGGTGTGGACTAACTAAAATATGAATGGTGGCAAGATATCGGGTGATATTGCAATATTGTGTAATAATTTCAAGTGCAACTTGGCACAATATGACAATGTTTTATAGCATGAATAAAAATAATTATATTATTGGTATAACAAAATTATTAGGCAAAGTAGGAAAAAAGATTTTGGAAAAAATGGGTTATTGGGTAACCGAAAATCCGAACCGAAACTATCGTGTACCTAAACTGAAATTACCCGGATGTTTCAAATGCGGTTCACTATTTTGCCGAACCGAAATTCCAGCTACCCGAACCGAAATCTTTTTTAGTTCGGGTACCTAAACCATGAGCAGCCCTACCAATATATATCTACGTGTATAACTAGTTCTACGTCTGTACATTCCGGTATGCAATACTTCCCTAACCCCTAATTAATTTTACAAACCCACTCCATGTGCTCCTGTCCTATCCTATTAACACAAAGCCCCCTCTTCCATATTTTCCTTTTTCCTTTTTTTCCCTAGGGTGATGGAATATCAGTCTTGCTAGCATAAGAGCGATACAGTGCACCTCCAAATAATGTAAACCCTTTCTCTGTGCTCCCTCAATTGCTTAGAGCACCACTGCCACGACCGAATCTTCAAAGCTCCTCCATGACAGTGTTGTGACAGCCATGTTGATATGGTTCGGAAGAAAAAACACTAGAAAACCCAAGCAGATTAATAATGGCAAAAAAGAACAAGAAGCTCTAGTTTGTTTGAGGATGTACTTGCTTTAAAAAGGAGGGGGAGGGAATCAAGGCATTATATGGGGGGAGAAATATGAGAGAAGAATATTTGTGGTTATGAGGAGGGGTGGGCTCCATGCAAACTTGGACCGGTGCACCTGGGCCCCACTGTCTTGGTAACAAGACATTGAAGACCTAATGGGTTGCTCCGAGACTATCCTCGTAGACTTACGACATGCGATGCAACGCAACGGCCGTCTGGTGCTCGTTTCCTACGTCTCTAATTGGTTACAGCTTATGTCTTATATTTGTACATCGTAATTAATGCATGAAAATGCATGGTGCAGTCAGTTAAATAACTATTGGATTTATTGTATTATAAAATCGGTTATACAGAACTAATTCTGCAATCGAATTTTGGCTCACTTAAAAAGTCATATAACTCACTAAAATATATTACTATATAAATTTTTGCTCACTAAAACTATTGTATAGCTCACTAAATATTTTAGTGAAATGAGACACATTTTTAGTGACCTAATAGATATTCTTGATGAGCAGACATGCCCAAGCCGACAGGTGTTCTATATATCTTATGAAAATGTGTTGTTGTACCCAAAAAAAGTTATTGAGCATATGACGCTCACTAAATTATATTATAGTTATTTATATTATTATTTCTTTATTGACTTGTGATGTTTATTTAGTGAGCTGCAATAGTTCTTTTGTGATTTATGAAATATATTTGTTAATTAATATCATTTATTGAGCAGTACTAATTGTTCATCATAAAAAAGGAGTAAGCAAACATATAATACATAATTTTAGTGAGTACATATACATTCTTATTCATATTTTGACATTCGATTTGATAGTGAGTTGTGTTGTGACTTTTGGTGAGTTATGGTATATATTTAGTGGACAATATCTTATATTTATCTTATAATGTATCAACATCCATTATAATGTATCATGATATATTTGTTGGTTAACTGAAATATATGATTTGTTAAATTTTTAATAATGACATAGTTGAAAAGTTGTAGTCACTTGTACAATTTTTTTTAGTGAGCTATGATATTTATTTCGTGAGCTGTGATAAATATTTAGTGGGTTATAAAATATATTCGGTGATAAAAAGTAAGCAATACTAACTATTCCTAATCAAACTGAATGAGCAAACAATATAATACACAATTGCACATTCTTCTTATATTTTGAGATATGATATTTTCGTAGCAAGTTGTATTATAACTTTTGGTGAGCTAAAGCAGATATATATTTGGTGAGCAATACTTTATATTCATATCTTAATGTACAATAATATATCTTTTGAATAACCCAAATGCAAGATTCTTTAAATGTACAATAATGACATACTTGAAAAGTTTTAGTTACTTATACTTTGATGTTTTCCAGAGTTATATTTATTAGAATTTGGTGAAAAATGATTTACACTTAGCGAGCAAATACATCGAAAAATTTTATTTGATTGATTTGTATTATGTTTTTAAGTGAGCCTGTATGCACAAAATTCGAGCTCAAAATAAATTAGATAATAAATTAAGAAAGAAACTCAATATTTGTACTTACACCAACGATTGGGTACAATCTCTGTATAATTGTTACAAGAACAAGTGTAATAAATCCTTTTATTCGATCTTCTTGAGTTATCTTCAATAGATTTGATCTTGTGAGAGGGCCTAAGATGCTTAGCCTCAATCAAGATATGAGTTTCACCTGCTGGAGTAGACGAGATATGTTTGGAGTGCTAGTTATTTTCTTCCAAAAAGAATTCCTGACCTTTTATGAGTTTTTCAGAATGCACACCATTTAAATGATAGGTGTAACACTTAGTTTATAAAGAAACTAGGGTTAGGATTTTTCTCCTAATTTTCTCCAATAAAAATTAATCATTTATTTTCTGCATCATTCTTGTCACGTGGTGGTTTTTATTTGATTGCAATACAGCTCCATTAATTATTTAATTTAATGAAACGCTGTAACTAATTGAATATGTGGCGTGTTGTAATTGGTTAGAAAAATTTTGCATTCTACAAATGCCCCCTCGAGATTAGGTCACAAAACAACTTTGGTGTTTAAATGTGACTGACATATCGACATTTTTTTAACTTGCCCTTATGTGAGGCCCTCGACTTACTTTATCATGCTATCGACCTAACTTGCCTCGTTATCAGCTTGACGTTTAACAAATAAGTCTTGTAGACATATGACTTATGGCAGCCAAAGTAAAAATCTATGCCAACTTAACATTTTTCTTTTTTTTTTGGCTTTTTTAAGACTTGCTTACTTTCAAAAGGAATATCAGAGTTCTGCCTTTTGCCCCTTTTAGCAGGAAGAAAGTGATGACATAAACTGTAAGGAGGATTGGCACTTGTTCCTCTGCCAACAAGAAGTGTTCTTTCCATCAATTGAATGAATATTATCCTTTGGTAAAGATTTATTTGATAGTGGATCAAGACTAGATGGTTCGAAAGGTTTTTGTTTCCCAAATCATATTGAGACCAAACGATGATGAGGTCGAGTTCGCTTGTAAAGCCAATTATCATTCACTAGTGCCGCATCCTAAACATCCATTGAGACCTTCAAAGGGAGGGATTTTCCTCTTCAACGCTGATGCTATTACAAAATAGGTGGATAATATTGCTGCTCGGGTGTTCAGTCAGGCCATACTTGACAAGGGATCTCACACCCCCTTTGGTGGACGACCCTCTCTTAAAGTTGACTTTGAGACTCTTTATGCCATCATCCTTCAAAGAAGTGTTGACATTAGTCTTTTAGAGAACAAGGTTGAAGTGTTCATCAAGCAGGCATAAAACCTCAAGGCCCTGTAGGAGAGCTATTCTGGTCGAACAACTACTAAAGATTAAGATAACCATCACATAGAGGTGTAATGTAAACTTGATGATGCATCATTATGGCTAAACTCAATAGGCATCATTATGAAGCAATGGTGGCTGGGCTGAAGCTAAATCAAGGCGTGACGAGCTACTAAAAGTGATTCAACTTTTGGAAGATCAAAGGAAAGAACTTAGTTCTCAAATAGTTGCCAGTGAGCATTTGCTTCACGAGACTAAGTGGGAAGTTGTTGTTTTAAAGGGTCAGATTGATATAATTAATGCCACTAAAGTCATGGATTCGACCACAAAAGCTAGTTAAGAGAAGACTGAAACCTATATATATGAGTCCTTCGAAGATTTGAACAATTTCCAATGGAATCTATATCTAGCTCCTTTGTTTAAAAAAAAGATGGACTTGTAGTGTTCTTTATAGCTTTGTAATGGAAGCTTGATATCTATTGAATAAGTTTAGATGAGAATTTTCTTTTATCACCATTGCACATGTGTCTTGGTTCATTTTTCTTGTGAATGGATTTCACCGTTATTGGTTTCATGATAACAGATGGATCTATACTAAGCTAAATCTATATGTTTCTTCTTCGAACTCAGGAGTTATCCAAAACTCGTAATCGGGTGCGCCGATAGCTAGATTAAACGACCTTCTTCACTTAGCTTCAAAATGCTTTATTGTTAATTTTTTGGAAGATGTACTCGGCTGTATACCCAAGTTTTGTATGTACTTAAAGGGAGTGCCACATAATGAAGGATTAAGTCATATGTAGTTCGAACGACATGAA
>NCQV01076806.1:0-13902 GCA_002740545.1 Lophocereus schottii | reverse complement strand
GTCGTTTTTAAAGTTTTTAGAATTTTTCAATTTTTAGTGATTTTCAAATTTTTGTAATTGTTTTGCGGGTTTTTGGATTTTCAAATTTTTTTTTGTGGTTTTCAAATTTTTCTAATTTTTTTCAATTTTAAGCTTTACCATTTTTTTAGTGATTTTGAAGTTTTTCTAAATTATTTTGGATTATAACTTCTCTAATTCTTTTAGATTTTTGAAAATTTTCAACAAATGAACTAAGCTGAGTAACAACTTAATGAAATTAACAAAGTAAGGTGTAACACATGCAACTAATAAGAAAACAGCTAAGAAATGAAAATATGATCAAATCTTTTGCCGTCATCCCCGACAACTGTACCAAAAGCTTGTTGGTTAATTTTGAGCGTAAATAACAAGGGCCGCAAGCATATAGCTCTTGCTGTAGTGCTTAAGGGTTGTCTCCGCAGGGATGATAGAAGAGATTTAGGTCACGAAAAAGAGCTTATCTAATCATTAGTTATCTTAAAGCTAATAACACATATTTAATGAAATCTAACTTAAAGAAAACTACAACCCAAAACAAATCTATATCAAACAGCCAGCAAAAGAAAGAAGGTTGATCAAATCTAACTTAATAGAATCTACGAAAGGCAAAAGCTATTTGTATTCTCAGTTTTGATATGAATCAACAACCAATTCTTAAGCCCATCATTCCAACATGAACTAATCAGAGTATAGCAACTTAAAGCCAACACAGAGGAGTTAAAAACAGGGTATACGGGTAAAGATTGAGTATGAGCAAGACATCATGAATTCAAATAAGCTCAAGCATGTACTATCCATTAATGATGCACTCAACTGACTCAGCAGAGAAGAGTAGAAGCAAAATACTGATCAGACCAACAACGAAACTAGCACGATTCATTCCCAATCAAAACATAAATCAACACAAATAGACAAAACAAATGAACTAACTACCTCAGAATGCTCACCGAAGTAGGGGGCTGAATTGAACCCTTCTACCCGCTAAGAATGTAGAATCGAAATAGGGCAGAGCATAATCAATTGAAATAGAGATTCAGATCAATTAAAGAGAGCAAACAACTATACTTCACAGCATAGGTTCAACATACAACAGAGAAACAGAGCAATAACCAAATCTAGATAATGGGAAGATGAAGGAGATGGCACTAAACCATGATCCTGAAAACAAAGCGTAAGTTGGGTAACCAAACCAAATAACTCTGATCAAGGACCTCCAAACTTCAACTTAAAACTTCAATATCTTGTAACAAATAACAGAAATCAATGCTTCTAACCCTCAAATTGAACCAAACCAACGAAACCTAGAGAGAAAAAACGAAATCCAAATTGAAAAATTGAAATGATAAGTCACTAAAATTGAAAACCAAAAGTCAAACTGTGAATTCACAACCCTAAATTAAAAACCTAAAAGATGTAGCTAAAACCTAACCTAACCCTAAATTACCTCATTCCTCCTTCAATGGCCGCTTCCTCTATTTTATACCCAGCCCTTTTTAATTCTTCACCATCGATTTGGGTGGGTATTGTGGATGGTTGAGATTAGGGACGACAATGGTGATGCGCTGGCGAGTTGTGGATAATGATTACGATTGTGGTGATGGTGTTGGTGCTAGTTCGAAGAGTGAGAGAGGAAGATAAGATAAAGGTGAGGATGCAGTAGATAGTGCGAGGGGTCAGGGTTCTAGGTTGATTTCAGGGGTTTGGGAACTGAGAGGAGAGAGAAGGAGAAATGGGGGGGGAGCTAGGAGTATCACATGCAGCTCACTTTGAGTGCGGGGGATTTTCCGATTTTATTAATTTTTTCCCTTTTCTCTCACTTTGGGCTCAAAATAATGGGTTTAAGGAATTGGGTTGAGTCAATTTGGCCCCTTTTTTCATTTCCCGGCATTTTTCATCGTTTTTCTTACATTTTTACCATAATTATTCAAAACCTGTAAAACAAAATAAAATCGAATAAAAACCTTAAAAATGAAATTATAACGAGCATAAAACAAGTGTAAAAGTACCTTAAAAATGACACATTTTTAGCACGAATATAAATACACGTTCATCTTAACCGTTCCCTAAATTAAAGTTTTGAAACATTCCTTACGTTACCAGAACCTTTTCCTGTTTTTACCTTCCTTTGTCTTTTTCATTTTTTTGTTCATTCTTTTCGTTGATTTTTATCATACTCAACAATCTCCACCTTGATAAAAATCAATGTCAATGGCTTCATGTAGCTCAATCCGCTAAGGTCATCACAACCTTTAGCCGAAGAAACCAACGTTGCCCATTCCTCCTTGCTACTTATCTTTCGCTTGAGTCACTTGTAGTTTTCTGTACTACTCCAGCCATCTGCACATTTCCTACAAGTATGTATATGCCTTTAGATGTTTCTCCTTTCGGGAATACGATAGCTTCTTTGGAGACATTCAACCTCTAACCTAAGGCGAATACTGGTAGCCTTTTGAATCCAAGGTTCCCAAAGAAATCAGAGTTCTTTTTAGACCGGCACATGCCTAACCCCAGTTACTGCTCGCACTACCCATCAAACATGCGAATCCGTATTGTTTCCACTAGGGAATCCATCTCTGTGTACCATTTTCCACGTTGACAGTACCTATTACAGATGATTGATACATATCAAAGTGCTCTTTAATAGAAGACATGTGAAACAAACAATAAGAATCTAATATCCAGTCTGACTTTCCTGGAAGTTCAGTGGTTGCTAGAAATACGTCACCTCCATCACCTAGGTACAAAGCTTCTGCAACTCTTACTATGGATGGCTTCTCATCTCTCAGATCCTTCTTTGGCATCAGATAAATCCTTCTCATGTGACCTTTCTCATCACAGTAGCAGCATTTGAACTTTTGACTATTTGCTCTTGAACATTGGGACCCTTCCTCATTTTCTGTTGGCTGTGCTCGTCTCCAATTGGACTCATTTGTAACCATGGCTACCTAACCGTTATTTGAGAATCTTTTGTTTCCCTGATGAGTCTCAGTTATAAACAGAGTAGAACCACCCTAACAAGTCTTAGATCTCTTTTCCAAAAAGAGAGAGTCACGATATTATCATAAGATGAAGGTAGCGAAGCCAACAAAAGCAAAGCTTTATCTTCCTTTTCAATCTTTAACTCAAGAGAATCCAACTCCATCTTTATCTTGTTGAACTCGTCTAGATGTTGATTGAGGTGCACTTCTTCCGTCATTTGGAGACCAAACAATCGTTTCGTCCAGTATAACCTACTTGTCGATAATTTTAACTTATACCTGCTCTCCAATTTGTGCCCAATATTTACCGGGTCTGTTGAGCCCATAACTCCCCGAAGAATGTTATTTGTAAGACACAACAATTTTGTACTCGTTGCCATGTCTTTCAAATCCTCCCCCTCTGTCGTCATCTTCTCTAGCTTGGCTTTTTCCCTGAGTGCCACCCACTCATCGTTCGTCATCTTCTCGGGCCTACAAGTCTTCACCTTCAAGGCCTTAATTGTCCCTTCACTTTTCACCCGCTGCTGGCATAAGGTGAAATCACCACAACCATCAAAAGGTTTGATCAAAATGTTCAAGTCTTTTATCGATTTCATCACACACTATAACAAATTAGGGTTGCAGTGGCATTTATTTCATGGTAGTTATGACAATGCTGCCTAAATTATGAGAAGTTTGGAATTGGTGGGCTTGGGTAGCATTTAAAAAAATGCTGCCATAGCTTATTTTTATATACGCGCCCAGCCCACTTCATTTGCCCGCTGAAATTTAAAAAGTGTGGGACTTGGAAATCAGACCAAAGACTCGGTCTCCCCATCTACTTTTGAAACTCACTTTGTCTTCTTCAGACATCCCCTACCTCTCCTTCTCAGACCAAAGACTCGATTTCTCAGGCACAATTTGGTTACCTCTCCAGTGAAATTACTTTAAAGTCCGACTATTTCTCTAGTGAAATTGCTCACTTCAGTCAGGCACAACTCCTTCTCGTTCTCATACCACGTCGCAGAAGTCTAGGGTTTAAGTATTCTGGCACATAATTGCTTGGTTCGACTATTTCTCCAGTAAAGAGGTCAAGAAAAGTACCAAAATGGGTCACTGCATGTGCTATCTAGGCCAGAGCTCTCTCTCTTTCTCTCTCTGTCTCGCTCTCGCTCGCTCTTTGTGTCACCATAGTATCTCCCAGTCAACTAATTATAGTTATGTTCCATCTCAATATGGGCTAATTAAATTTATCTTCCATTTCAGGCGAGGTTAATCTTTAATCTTTCTTGCTGATTTCCTCTCTATTTGAGTGACTAGAGGACATTTCTTGTGGGTGGAGTTGATTATAAGCTTTTAGCAAAACTCAAGTCCATTTGGTGTGTCTCCTTGTCAGATCTGTAGATTACTTTGCTTATTGGCATAGAAAAGTGTTTATGGCTTCATTACTGGGTTACTTGGTTTGTAGGTGGGAATTTGCTTTGGTGGGTCTCATGTTATATACTATTAACTTGAAGTAGTTGGTATGGTTTATGGGTTGATTTTACAAAGATGTGACTTTTTTATTCTGATGTACACTTTGGAATTCTAGATTTATGCCAGACTAACTTGAACCAGTCCACTTTGGGTGTCTTCCTTCTTATTCATTCATAGCCAGATCTAGCAATGTAAATACCTTCAATCAGTAGTATGGAACCATCTATTAGAAGCACTTATTCACTCTTTAGAAGAAGCTAATAGTTATCATTCTTTGATGCTAGGCTCCAATAACACTGGGATAATATATACAAACTAAGAGCACTTGGGCTATGAGCAGCCTTCAAGGAGTCTCAAGATGAATCAGCTATACAAAAATTTTGCCAATCTTTAATCTTTTTACTCTACATACTAATTTACTTCATCCTATCTTTCACAGTATCCATTACCATTTTATTAGTTCTTCCAGCATTTTCATGCAAAATATGTTAAAGATTTCGTGAAAGATGTGGATTCTAAAAGCATACTCCATAGTTTGCCTGAGATATTGCCTAGTACATAAAAGACATACTTCGTTGTTTCAAGGTTTCTATTACGCTTTTTTATTCGAGAAAAGCGGAGCTCTAGCTCAAGAGCTTTGACAATAAGGCTCAGACCATGGTTTATTTGAATGTGGGGAATGAAAATGTTTCATTAAGTTTGATCGATAAGATACATACTGATTTTGAGGGTGATAGATAAAACTACCTGGATGTGAAACCGAATGAGAAAAAACTGGAAGGACTTTGCCTGTCTAATCAGCTTGCTTCCTGAGAAGCGTATTCCTTTTATTATCTAATGTATGAGAAGAAGTATATTATATGTACTGTTGAAAGTGATTGAACTTAAGCTGCATCCCCCCTTCCCAGGAAGAAGTCCATTTCAGTCAACGACATACCAAAGAACTTGGTTTAGTAATGATAAGAAAGTCACATTTTACATTATCATATATTTCTACTCTTATATCTAATTAAATAATGAATTGAAAGTGAATTCAAGGAACAAAAAACTAGGATATGGCTTCTTTTTTATATAAAAAAAGAAATGCACAATTTATACCATTAATTATTATACTGACATGATCATCATTACAAATAGTTTGAAAATATTTGATTAAGGAGGGCTATGAACTAGAATATGTGTTTGTAATTTAGGACGCCAATGGAGTCACTGTGGTCAAGTGTTTCTCGCACCTCATTTCTCTCTTTTCTTTCTCTCTCTCTCTGTCTAAGGAGCTGATTATCGCGTCTGTGTTAATTTTTGCTGCATTTAATGCTGTTTCTTCCTTTTGTTTCTTATTTTTAAACGAACTGAAGGTGGCCTAAAGTTTATGATATTTTAGTGATGATGTCTTATTATTCTAATGGTTTTTATAAATTATAACAGCGATGACATCATTATCCTCCAAGAAAGAGAAAAGAAAGGTCCTCTTTACTTATTTTCTCCAATGGTATTTCCCTCTTCTTCAGCCATCCTTCTTGTTTGCCCATGTATTGAATGTCTTTCCTAAAATTGATGTTGACTACTATGTTGGGAAGGTTTTAGTTTTTGTTAACCTTAGGGCTTCTACTTGTAATCATATTTATAAGAAATGTTGTATTTGTATAGCGTGTGTAATGATGTAGTTTCATGCAATAGTCATTGATTTGTAGTCGTTGTTTAAATATATATTTTTCTTGCTTCTTGCATGGATTGTTGCTCATATATTATTTTGTTGCTAGTGAGAGGATTGATCATCGAAAGCGTAAATGGATTGATACTAATAATTGGAATGAGTACTTAGGTGGGGTTAATGAATTTTTGGAGTCTGCCTTTAGGAACAAGGATGAGAAAGTCCCTTACCCATGCAAAAAGTGTGTCAATCGCTTCCATAGATCTAAAGAAGAAATATTTGACCACCATGTTGAACACCAAATAATTGAAGACTATGACACATGGTATTGTTATGGGGAATCACTGCATGCATTGGGTGTGACAGCAACTTTGAATGTAAACCAAAGAGTCGATAATGATGATCTAAATGATGATGATGATGATGATGATGATGATGTGATGGATATGTTGTGTGATATCTTTGGAGTTTCTTCTCGTAATAATAATGTGAATGTAGATGAAGATGAAAGAGTGGAGGCGAATTTGGGTGTGGGTCAAATCGAAAATGATAATGAACAATCTCCTCCAAATATGGAAAATTCAATTCTCTAATGAAGGATCCTAAATGCAGAAAATATAGCAGATTGTCATTTTTATTGCACTTACATAACGTGAAATGTCATTTTGGATGGTCTAGTAAATCATTCAATGTGTTATTAAAACTTCTAAAAGATGTTTTCCCTGAAGGTGAGACCTTGCCTAGTTCTATGACTGAAGCACAAAAAATTGTGGAAGGTCTGGGTCTTAAGTATGAAAAAATAGATGCATGTCCTAATGATTGTATGTTGTTTTGGAAGAGAATGCAAGTGTAACAGAGTGTACTGTATGCCATTCTTCTATATGGAAAGAGCATAAAGGGCAAGAAGATGGTGCAGTGAAATGAAGAAAGAAGGCAATTCCTACCAAAATGTTACAATATTTCCCTTTAAAGCCAAGGTTACAAAGATTGTTCGTGTCAGCTAAAATGGCCAAAGACATGGTATGGTATGAGAAAGAACGCAAAAAGGATGGCATTTTAAGGCATCCAGCTGATTCTCAAGCTTGGATGCACCTTGATGCGTTATATCCTCCCTTCGGTGCTGAGCCCTGAAATGTTAGGTTAGGGCTTGCAAGTGATGGGTTTAACCCTTTTGGTAGACAAGATAGTCATTATAGTGTGTGGCCTGTAATCTTGATACCTTATAATTTGCCTTTATGGTTGTGCATGAAAAAAGAAAATTTCATTCTATCACTACTTATTTCTGGACCTAAAGCACCGGGTAATGATATTGATGTGTACTTCTAACCTCTTATTGAAGAATTGATAGAATTATGAGAAGCTGGGGTACCAACATATGATGCAACAAGTGGCCAAATGTTTCAGTTACATGTAGTTCTTATGTGGACAACAAATGATTTTTTTGCATTAGGAAATTTGTCTGGTTGGAATCTGTATAGAAAATTTGCTTGTCCTTCATGCAACATGAATACATGCTCTATAAGATTGAAATATGGCAACAAGTTTTCTTTTATGGGACATTAACATTTCTTTGATGATTTGACCAATTGTAAGCCACCATTTGGGGCACAAATATTAGAGTAAGTGAACAATGTTGAGTTCACTTTAGGTAAAATGAGTGGTCAAGCGACTAGTGTTCCTGAGTGCACATGGAAAAAAAAAAGCATTTTTTAAAACTTCTTTATTGGAAGCACAATCTAGTGCAGCATAGTCTTGATGTGATGCATATAGAAAAGAATGTTTGTGACAATATTGTTAGCACTTTGCTAAATATTGATCATGAATCAAAAGACACTCTTAAAGCTCGCCGTGACATTCAACATCTAGGCATAAGGAAGAAATTATGGCCTCAACAACGTGGTGAATTTGGAAGGGTATATTTGCCACCAGCATGTTTTAATATGGGTAAGAAGGGGAAGAATTTCTTTTATGAAATTTTAGAGAATATGAAATTTCCTAATGGGTATGCGTCGAATATCTCAAGGTATGTTCAAAAGCACAAGACATTAAGTGGTCTTAAAAGTCATGATTATCATGTGCTTATATAACATCTTCTTCCTGTTGCATTGAGAGTAAATGTAGATGATAAGATCACGTCGATTTTGATAGAACTAAGTACCACATTTCGAGTGTTATATGGAAAGACTTTGCATGTTCATGAGCTGGACTTGATTGAAGCAAAAGTTGCAAGAGTTCTTTGTTGTTTGGAGAAGATCTTTCTGCCTGCCTTCTTTATGGTGGACTTGATTGTTCATTTGACACATGCAGCTAGGGTAGTGGAACTAGTTATTTATCGTTGGATGTATTCAAGCGAAAGGTAGCAGATAATATCTTTTTTCTTTAATATTTTATGTATAAAACAGTTCATATAATTTTTGTGTTAATATGCCAAAATGAACATTTTTTCTGTAATAAAAAAAAATCAGGCACTTAAAAGAGCGCAAATCTAATGTGGGCAATCCAGCACGCCTGGAAGGTTCTACGGTACAAGCATATAGCTAGAGAATTTCTCAATTTTGTTTCACAATATTTGAAAGGGCTTGAGTGAAATAATACCTCTATTGAAGGAAGATGAATCACGTCTTTTTCCAAGTAAAGGGACACCTTACGGGAGTATTGAGGGATTTAGGATGGATGAACACATGCGGAAGCAAGCACATTGCTATGTGCTTTTTAATTGTGAAGACACAAACCTGGAATCTTTAAAGAAGTGAGTTTTGAAGAAATTACTATAACATGATTCAATATTATGAGATCTTATCATTAACGTAATCATTATATTTATAAATGCATAGAGACTACGTTGCTCATGCTAACAGAATAACGAGGCGAAAACGTCCGACACCACGTCACAAGGAGCAGCTGTATAGTGAAGGTTTTAGTGTTTAGTTAAATGAATATGTATGTATTGCTCATTATTTTTAATGATATTACATTGTGTTTATGATATTTATCTATCTTAATCATCTCTCTTATTTGATGTTGACTTAGGTGGAAAGCCCAGAAGGATTAACCGATGATCGAGTCATGATTCATATCAAGTCACTAGCTCTGGGTCCTAATTTCATTGCAAAAAGATTCCAAGCTTTTGCTGTCGAGAATGGTTATCTTTTTAGAACATGAGAGTATGAGACAAATTTGAGAACTCAAAATAGTGGTGTTGTGGTTGTTGTAAAGACTCAAAGCTATGCTAGTTCTAGTGATACAAGGCTAATCGTTGGAGATGTTGTCTACTATGTTTGCATCATTGAAATGGTTGAATTTGATTATTATGAAGATTTTAAGGTGGTTTGGTTTAGATGTGAATGGGTTGATGTAACCCAAGGGATGGGAATAAAGAGAGATGGATTAGGGTATACATTGGTGAAGTTTCGGTATTTGATGCCACAGATTGAATGAAGAGCCCTTTTTGTTCTCCTCTCAAGTATAACAAGTCATATATGCATAAGATCAGTGAGAAACCACATGGTTTGTTCCTATACCTATGAAACCGAGGGAGACATATGATCTTGCGGAAGATGCCAAAGATGAAAATGTCTTTTTCATGGATAGTGAATCTCACATAATCTAGATTGAAGGAGGTAGTGAGGCAGAAATTGATGCGACGTCCTTTGTTGAAGGGACATACATAGGAGATGACCATGTGGAGGATATAGATGAAGAAGATGAGCTTGATTCTTAATTTGTGAACTGTGACAGTGTAATTCCCGAGTTATTTTTGGAATGCATGTATACCTATCTAGTGTCTTCATAATTTAATTAAGTAGTTGTTTGATGGGCTTTAATATTATGCTTGTGTATGTATGTGTGAGATCTTATTAATTTTGTGTTATAGGTATCATGGGAAAAAGACAGAGATAACTGACAGTAGACATTGTTCTTCAAAAGGGGAGGACTTCTAATGCTGCCTCTACCTCTAATGCTGAAATGGAGCAAAATGTGATCACACAATCTGGTGCTCAGTCAATTCTATCTAAAGGTAGTCCTGTTAGCGATCATGAGTTAAGTGAAGGTAAAATTATTTTAATATAAGTACTCAGTTTTAGTGATGAGTTGGATGCAGAAATTTTTTTGTACTTTTTTGACGGTATTATTTATAATATAAAAGATGAAATTAGCAACCACTGTGCTATGGCTATTTTTTTAATTGTATGTGAAAGTTATATAATATTTTATATTTTACATTTTATGCTTACAATATTATATGAAATATGTGAAGCTTCTGATACTTCATCTAAGAAACACAGAGGACCTACTTTCATGGCTCATATTTAGAATCAATGTAAACAAAAGAGAATACTAGCGGAGTGGAACAAACGGTGGCAGCCAATCGGTAATGAAGGGTCAGATCTGGCTTACTTTGTGGGTACAATAGTAAGAAATCCAATCCTATGTTCCTTGTTATACAGTGACTAGCGGCGAGTTCCAAAAGAAGAGAAAAAGGGACCTCTTGAAATTGTTAAGCTATGCTATAGATACTATAAAGGAATGTTTTATATGGTATGCTGTACCCCTTAAAGCATGAATTTTGTTTTCCTTGGCAGTCAAATTCATCATTCCTAATCGAGTAGCCGAAATTTATGTGCTAAAATCAATGGGAAGTAAAGGGAGTAACTTTAAGGCTGACCTTAAACTCGAGCATTATGAGCCAAACTATGGAAATGTTTCTGCCATCATAAATAAGCATAGACCAGATTGTGTATCCAAAGATCAATGGATCTCTTTGGTAACATATTGGATTTCTGATAAAGGAAAGGTTAATGCTACAACTCTTCTAATCTTATGCCACCATACTGCAATTATGAATGACTTGAAACTTGGTATTGCTTTCTAATGTTACTTCATACATTCAGAAGCATAGTGACACAAATAGGAAAAGTCATGCAAGCCAAGTTATGCTACATACTGCTGGATCGAAAAGCTTTTTTCGCGTGACTGTAGAGAAGGTTATTTGTTTGTTTATTACTCATTCTTATTTGTAGTCTTATGACATATTCCTCCTATTTCTTACAAATTTCTATTGTGATGTGTTGTGTTAGACTGTCAATGGAGTCGAACCTTCAAGAGCTCATGTATACTCGGCCTGCACTAATGGATAAAAAGTCCAAGCAAGTTGTGGTAAGTGATTGAGGAAAAGGGTGAATATTTTGTGAAAAGGCATATTATGGTTAGTGCTGCTAATCGAGAAAAGTCTAAGCAAGCTGCTCCCACTTAGACTTTAAAATAGAAAATTCCCTTATAAAACTGATAGCATAAGGGGCTCGAATTGAATAGATTAAGCCGAACCTCCTACGATGACAATGCAAGTACTGAGATTGGCTTTCCTTGGTTTCCTAATTGTATTTATGCCAATATATTAAGTAATTGCTGCTGTAGGCGCTGTTTAGGTTGTGTATAAGCATGAAGTTGCTACCATGACATGAAATTAAAGTTTATAAGCATGAACTTTTAGGTTATATTGAATGCTTGAATCCTGTAATGGCATATTCAATGGTCTGGTTGTGTTGCATGGAATAATGCCAGTATTTTTTTTTTTTATTTTGTTACATTTTACAGGATATGATAAACAAGAAACGAAGTCCAACTTCCAAGTGGTAAAGAGGTTACAAATGGGAATGTTGCTTGAGAAGGTGATGTGTACTCTCAAGTTATGAAGGAAGTTGTAGGGGAGGGAAGAAGAGGTCGAGTTCATGGTTTAGGGCTTGGTCCATCATCTTTGGCATCCCTTTCGTCAACTCAATGAGGAGAACATCTGGATGATGACCATGATCAATGCAGTGAAAGAATGGAGCTCTTAGAGCAGAGAATAAAGGGTTACAAGATAAATTGCTACGTCTTGAAGGGCGACAAACTGAAGTTTTAGCTGAAATAGCAAGGCTACGAGCCCTAGTTAATGATAGTATGATAGATGGTGCCACACTATCTAATTCAATCGGGACAGAAAATGGAATGTAAGTTTATTTTTGTTTAATATATTTTATATTCTCTAAATTTTGATTGTGACTCTTTCTAAGTGTTCTCCTTTTATTCTTCTTCATTTATAATTTTTCCCTATGTAGATTACTCGAAGGTCGCAAACATAGTGTGCAAAAACTGGATTAGCTGCCACAGGTGCGTAGCTTCTGGTTATCTTTTATTGCTAGAATTTTGCTATTTTATGATTTTAAATCTTCCTGTACATTCCCACTTGCAACGATGTGGAATTGACTTCGTTAAAGGATGGTATGCCATCTTGCGAGCGGTGATTTATGGTATTGACTCTTTCAAAGGATGGTACTTGGCTGGTGGTAGTTTACTAGCTGTGTTTGCTGTTACTGTGCTATGTTTGCTGATGGTATTGACTTGTTAAAGGATGGTACTTGGTTGGTGGTAATTCACTGGTTGTGTTTACTAGTAGTGTGCTGTCTTTGCTATTGGCATTGACTCTGTCAAAGGATGGTACTCGGTTGGTGGTATTGTGTAATTACCTTTGCATCATCAGATTTATGACAGTGGGCATATTTGGTTAGTTATGGTTTGAAAGTTTTGGTAGATTCTTTGTTTTCATATTTTGATGGCTTATCTTTTCCTATTTCTTAGTTGAGTTTCCCCAAATCCTGTGTTTAAAAAAGAGCACTGGGGTGTGCCTAGGCACACAAAAGCCCGAAGCCTACATTGTTGCACCTTGGAATGGGTCAAGCGCAGCCCATTCTTTAAGCGTGGGTTTTTTGGGGCTTTTCTGAGCTTCTGGGTGAGGCATGGGGTGCGCGCTTTCTGGGCTTTATGGATCTTAAAGTGTCGTTTGAGAAAAAAAGGTAAAAAAATCACAAAGGCCAATTTCATAGGCCTCAAGGACTCTCGATTGCATCTTACCTCCCTCTTTCAAGCTGTATCTGGTGTGGCTGGTGAAGTCAGTGAGACTCTTATGCTTTCTCTTCGTTCAGTGCGAACCCTAACTCGACACAGCCATGTAAGTGTTTCTGCTCCTTTGTTCTTTCAATTTTCCATGATCATCCTCCTCATCTTCCTTCTACTATGTGTCTTGATAGCCATGGAAGTGGTTTGGAGCTTCCTTTCCGTTTTTTTTTTTGGCTTGAATGGGTTGTAGACACGAGCTACTACAGTTCCCAAACCCTTCTCTTCTTTTCTCTTCTTTCTCTCTGTGGATTCTGGAAGTCCCCCTCTGTCAAAACTCTAAACCGTCCCTCTCTGTCTAATTCTAGCGGAGAACTTGAGCCTTGAGCTGGGCCCTTCAATTGAATTTAAATGCTCTCTGTTTTAAATTTTCAATTATATATCGCTTTGTTTATTTGATTATGTGGTTTTTTTTTGTTGTTAAAAATTGTAGTGACTGATTTCTGGTGTTGATCTTTGGGTTGAATTATTTAAATCGAGGATACATTTGACACTCCTACATGTTCTGTCTCCTCTAGATCTTTAAATTGTCTATGAGCATGCTTTTGAGTTCTTGATTGATACCAGTGACAACAAGATGTCGTGCCTATTGCCCCGTGGTGTTCTTGGGTGTAAGGAATAATGGTTTCGGGTCTTTTGCTTGAAAAGTGAGAAGGAATTCCAAAGGGAAAAAGTGGGGGTAACATATGACTTTAAGCGCAGGTTATTACAAACATTACATTAGGATAGGCATAGTGCTATTCATTTAATCAATTTAAGTTCAATGAATTAGTGATGTAAGGAAGCTTGATCATTTTATCTAGAATCCTGTAGTTAAACATATTGATTCAAGTTCATGTTTTAATTCATTGGTAATTATATATATAT
>NCQV01076805.1:21305-34212 GCA_002740545.1 Lophocereus schottii | reverse complement strand
AATAAATTCCCAAAAATTGATGGCTCACACCTGTGAAAGATTTGAGCTTCTTTCTGTTTGTGCATTTAATGTCTGTTATTCTCCTTATTCTTTGGGGAAACAAGCATGGAGCTTCCCTCTTAATTTATTCTTGTTTTCATTCTTTTTCTTCTTTCTCTCTCTCAATTCTGTACTTTCTATATTTTATAGTCTCTGAGTGGTGGTATTATTCTTGTCTTGTTTTGATAATACCTTGTGCTGTAAAGTGCCTTGTTTTCACTGTGAAATATTCTGAATTGTTTGTGACATCTAAGTGTATATGCAGCACATGCTAGTATTGTCATGGGTCCCCTGCCTCATAATTTATTCTAATAACACAAGTGTTCCGCTTCACTGATCGTGCATGGCCCCTTGTAAGTCGGGTTTTACAATGTGATTGCACAATGTGCAAGTGCTCCTATTTTCACGATGTTGGTCCCTTTGCACACCTTCGAAATAAATATGTTACTTCCCATTCATCTAGTAAATAAAACAAAGTAGGTTATTCTCTTTTTCCTAATCCTAGCAACATAATGATAAAAAGGTTGCCAAATGTTCTGATGGTGATGAATTCCTTGGTTTGAATTTATAAGCAGGTGATCATGGCAAAAAGAAGATTTTTGATGGATTACATGATTTCACTCACATTAAGCTTGTCGCGTAGCTACTTATTCACTTGTTACAACAAGTTCAATGTAAAACCGTTGGACGATGGATGAGATTTATTTTGTAGGTTCATTAAAACCTCCTTGTGCTTGCTACGCTATGCTGTGTAATGGTGGCTACTTATATTTTGGATTAGGAATACTGTGTAAACACTCTTCTATGATATGTTGAATGTCATTTCGGAAAAATTTTAGGTGTGACTTTGTTCCTTTAACGTACATTTGAAACATAAAGGTAGTTCACAAATGACAGGGGTAGCAAAGTGAAATGTGAAATTGGTGAAAGTTGGGAATGTCCTATGGCAGCATTTATCTCAGCCTTTACTAGCAAACCTTATAAATGTTGTGTAAGCCTTTGGCGACATAGCCTCTAACGGCAAATAAATAAATGCCGCTACAGGAAACGCTGGCGTTTAGAAATGCCGCTAAAGCTACAAATAAATGCTATCAAAGCCCCATTCTGTTGTAGTGATTCCACCCACCAGAAATGAAAACAATACTCCTATTTATAGGAATTCAGAAACATTTGCTGCCAAAGAAAAATCCATGCCTAAATGCACATTCCTCTTAACCTTCTCCTAAATTGAAGTTTTGAAACATTCCTTACGTTACCAAAACTTTTTCCTATTTTTAACTTCCGTTGTCTTTTTCTTTTCTTTTTTTTTTGATTCTTTCCATTGATTTTTATCACTCTCAATAATCTCCACCTTAATGAAAATCAATGGCGACGACTTCATCTAGCTCGATCCACTAAGGTCATCGTAACCTTTAGCCGAAGAAACCAATGTTACCCACTTCCTCCTTGCTGCTTGTCTTTCAACTCGAGTCACTTGTAGTAATTCTCCCAGCAGCTCCACCTGCCTACACATTCCCCGTAAGTCTGTACAAGTCTCTAGAAATTTCTCCTTTTAGGACTATAATATCTCCGTTGGAGACATTTAAAACTCCACCCTGAGATGAATATCGGTAGCCTTTTGCATCCAAAGTCCCCAAATAAATTGGATTTCTTTTTTGACCTGGCACATGTCTAATCCCAATTAATGTCTGCACTATGCACCAAACAAGCGAATCCGTACTATCCCCACACCAGCCATCCAGCTTTGTGTACCATTTGCCATGTTGACAATAGCTATTACACCTGGGTGACATGTATCAAAGTGTTCTCTAATTGAAGACATGTGAAACTAATAATCAGAATCAAATATCCAGTCTGACTTTTCCGGAAGTTCAGCAGTTGCTAGAAATATGTCATCTCCATCACCTCGGAGTGAACCTTCCGCAATGCCTACTACTGATGGCTTCTCATCCTTCTTTCTCTAAGGACAATTCCTCTTCATGTGACCTTCCTCATTGCAGTGGCAGCATTTGAAATTCCGATTACTCGATCTTGAACATTAGGACCCTTCCTCCTTCTCTCTTGACCATCCTCGTCTCTGACTAGACGTTTTTGCAACCGTGGATTCTTGACTACTAGTTGGGAATCCATTGTTGCTCTACTGAGTCTCATTCATCAAAAAAGCAGCAACCACCTCATCAAGTCTTAAGGTCTCATATCCAAATGAAAGAGTAGTCACAATATTATTAAAAGATGGAGGTAGTGAGGACAACGAAAGCAAAGCTTTGTCTTCCTCTTCAATCTTTACCTCTAGAGAGTCCAACTCCGTCGTTACCTTGTTAAAATCGTCTAGCTGTTGATTAAAGTCCACTTCTTCTGTCATTTGGAGACCAAACAATCATTTCTTTAAGTATAACCTACTTGTTAACAATTTTGACTTATACCAGCTCTCTAATTTGTCCTAAATATCTACCGGGTTTGTTAAGCCAAGAGCTTCCCGACGAGTGCTATTTGCAGGACATAACAATCTTGGACTCTTTGCCGTGTCATTTAAATCTTCCCTGTCCTCTGTCCTCATCTTCTCTGGCATGTCTTTCTCCCTGAGTGACACCCACTCATCGTCTGTCGTCTTCTCGGTCCTGTAAGTCTTCCCCTTCAATGCATTAATTGTCCCTTATCATGTCAGCAAATGTTTCACCTACCTTTGCCACAAGGTGAAATCACAACAGCTATCAAAAGGTTTGATCGAAATGCTCGAGTCTTTTATCGATGTCAACCCACCTTCTTTTACTCCAATTTTTTTCTTACCACTTACAAACCCTCCTTCCCAGTGTAACCTTGCTCCGATACCACTGTTGGGTTTTAATCACGTAAGATCTGAAAATTATCTAGAATGTGATAAAATAGAAAAAACTCACACAAGAGCATTTTGAGAGAAAAATTATATTTCCATCATTCCTAGACAATATACAAACAACTTTTGTTGTTTATAAGTGTTAATTACCAACACCTATAAACAGACTCTTCCTACTTCCTATACCCATATGTGCTTTTTCGTAACTAATTACCAGTTGCTCTCTATACTCACCCACTCTCACCAACCTCTCTCTTGGTATTTTCTCCGGTGGTGTCATGTATAGTTGATTTGTGTGCATTTTTAGAATGAAAACAATACTCCTATTTATAGGAAATCAGGAATATTTGCTGCCAAAGAAAAATCCATGCCTAAGTGCACGTTCCTTTTAACTTTCCCCCAAATTAAAGTTCTAAAACTTTTTTTACGTTACCAAAACGTTTTCCTATTTTTAACTTCCTTTGTCTTTTCCTTTTATTTTCACCCTTTCCTTTGATTTTTATCACTATTAACAATGTCTACCTTGATAAAAATCAATGCCGATGGCTTCACCTATCTCGATCCGGTAAGGTCACCGCAAGCTTTAGCCGAAGAAGCAACCGTTAGCCACTTCCTCCTTACTACTTGTCTTTTGCTTGAGTCACTTGGAGTAGTTCTGTTTGCAGCTCTACCGATCTATACATTCCCTACAAGTTTATACAAGCCTCTAGATATTTAAGCTTTTAGGGCTACCATAGCTCATTTGGACACATTCAAAAGTCCACCCTGGGATGAATACCGATAGCCATTCGCATCCAAAGTCCCAAAGAAATCAGATTTCTTTTTAGACATGGCACATGTCTTGACCCCAATTACTGTCCGCACTACCCCATCAAATATACCATTCTATACTATTCCCACCCCAGTAGTCCAACTTTTGGTAACATTTGCCATGTTGACAGTACCTATCACACATGGTTGACACGTATCAAAGTGCTTCGTAACAGAAGACGTGTGAAACGAATAATCAAAATCTAATATCCAGTCTGACTTTCCTGGACATTCAACAGCTGTTAGAAATACGTCACCTCCATCACCTAGGTGGGAACCTTCTATAACTCCTACTACTGATGGCTTCTCATCTCTCATATCCTTCTCTTACTTTGGACAAATCCTTCTCGTGTGACCTTCCTCATCGCAGTAGTAGCATTTGAACTTCTGACTACTCGACCTTGAACATTGGGACCTTTCCTCCTTTTCTCTTGATCGTCCTCGTCTTCAACTAGACTCTTTTGTAACGATGGCCACTTGACCATCTCTTGAGAATCCATTGCTGCCCTGCCGAGTCTCATTCATCAATAATGCTGCGACACCTCATTAAGTCTCAATGTCTCTTTTCCAAACAAAGGAGTAGCCACGATATTATCAGAAGATGAAGGCAGCGGAGCTAACAAAAGCAAAGCTTTGTCTTCCTTTTTAATCTTTACCTGTAGAGAATCCAACTCCGATGTCATCGTATTGAACTCGTCAAGATGTTGATTAAAGTCCGCTTATTCCGTCATTTGGAGACTAAACAATTGTTTCTTCAAATATAACCTACTTGTTAATGACTTTGACTTATATCAGCCCTCCAATTTGTCTCAAATATCTACCAAGTCTGTTAAGCTGAGAACTTCCCGAAGAGTGTTATTTGCAAGACACGGCAATATTGTACTCTTGCCATGTCTTTCAAGTGTTCCCCCTCCTCCATCCTCATCTTCTCTGGCTTGTCTATTTCCGTGAGTGCCACCCACTCATCGCCCGTGATCTTGTCAGTCCTGCAAGTCTTCACCTTCAATGCGTTAATTATCCCTTCTTGTGTTAGCAACTTTTCACTTGCTGTTGCCATAAGGTGAAATCACCACAACCATCAAAAGGTTCGATCCAAATGCTCGAGTCTTTTATCGATGCCATCCCATCTTCTTTTGTTCCAATTTTTTTCTTACCACTTACAAACCCTCCTTCCCAGCGTAACCTCGCTCTGATACCACTGTTGGGTTTTAAGCATGTAAGATCTGAAAATTATCTAGAACATGATAAAATAGATAAAACCGACACCAGAGGATTTTGAGGGAAAAGTTGTATTTCCATTATTCCTGGACCATATACAAACAATTCTTACTGTTTACAAGTGTTAATTACCAACACCTATAAACAGACCTTTCTTATACCTTTTAGCTAGATGTGTTTTCCCGCAACTAACTAAAACTTTGCTCTCTACACTCCCCATTCTCACCAACCTCCCTCTTGGTATTTTCTCCGGTGGTGTCATGTATAGCTCATTTGTGTGTGTTTTTGAAAATGAAAACAGTGCTCCTATTTATAGGAATTTAGGAATATTTGCAGCCAAAGAAAAATCCATATCTAAATGCACGTTCCACTTAACCTTCCCCTAAATTAAAGTTCTGAAACATTCTTTACATTACCAAAACATCTTTCTTGTTTTAACTTCCTTTGTCTTTTCCTTTTTTTCACTCTTTTCATTGATTTTTATCGTTGTCAACAATCCCTACATTGAAAAAAAATTAGTGCCGATGGCTTCACCTAGCTTGATCCGGTAAGGTCACCGCAACCTTTAGCGGACGAAACAAACGTTAGCCACTTCCTCTTTACTACTTGTCTTTCGTTTGAGTCCCTTCTAGTAGTTCTCCCTGCAGCTCCACCCATCTATGCATTCCCTACAAGTCTGTACAAGCCTCTAGGCGTTTCTCCTTTCAGGACTACCATAGCTCCTTTTGAGACATTTAAAACTTCACAATGGGATGAATACTGGTAGCCTTTCATATCCAACGTCCCTAAAGAAATCAAATTTCTTTTTAGATCTGGCACATCCCTAACCCCAGTTACTGTCCACACTACCCTACCAAACATAAAAATCCGTACCGTACCCACCCTAGCAATCTGACTTTGGGTACCATTTGCTATGTTGACAGTGCCAATTACGCATGGTTGACACGTATCAAAGTGCTCTCTAATTAAAGCCATGAGAAACGAACAATCAGAATCTAATATCGAGTCTGACTTTCCTGGAAGTTCAGTAATTGCTAGAAATACATTAACTCCATCGCCTAAGTGTGAACCTTCTGCAACTCCTACTACTGATGGATTCTCAACTCTCAGATCCCTCTTTTGCTTCGGACAAATCCTTCTCATGTGACCTTCCTCACCGCAGTAGTAGCAGTTGAACTTCCAACTATTCGCCCTTGAACATTGGGATCTTTCCTCCTTTTCTCTTGACCGTCCTCGTCTCCGACTAGACTCTTTTGTAACCATGGCCACCTGACCATCATTTGAGAATCTGTTATTGCCCCACTGAGTCTCGTTCATCAAGAAGGTAGCAACATCCTCATCAAGTTTCAATATCTCTTTTCCAAACAAAGGACTAGCCACGATATTATCAGAAGATGAAGGCAACGAAGCTAACAAAAGCAAAGTATTGTCTTCCTTTTCAATCTTTACCTCTAGAGAATCCAACTCCGCCGTCATCTTATTGAACTCATCTGGATGTTGATTGAAGTATGCTTATTCCATTATTTGGAGA
This sequence comes from Lophocereus schottii, assembly GCA_002740545.1. Taxonomy (NCBI): domain Eukaryota; kingdom Viridiplantae; phylum Streptophyta; class Magnoliopsida; order Caryophyllales; family Cactaceae; genus Lophocereus; species Lophocereus schottii. The sequence goes on along the minus strand of NCQV01076805.1, from coordinate 27,781 downwards.
CTAAACAATCATTTCTTCAAGTATAACCTACTTTTTAATGACTTTGACTTATATTGGCTCTCCAGCTTGTCTCAAATATCTACCAGCTCTACTAAGTCGAGAACTTCCCGAAGAGTGTTATTTGCAAGACACAACAATATTGCACTCGTTGCCATATCTTCCAAATCCTCCCCCTCCTCCGCCCTCATCTTCTCTGGCTTGTCTTTTTCCCTGAGTGCCAGCCACTCGTCATCCATCATCTTCTCAGTCCTACAAGTCTTCACCTTCAATGCGTTAATTGTCCCTTCTTGTGTCAGTAACTCTTCACCTGCTGTTGCCACAAGGTGAAATCACCACAACCATCAAAAGGTTCGATCCAAATGCTCTAGTCTTTTATCGATGTCATGCCACCTTCTTTTACTGTAGTTTTGTTCTTACCACTGACAAAGCCTCCTTCCCAGTGCAACCTTGCTCTGATGCCACTGTTGGGTTTTAAGCACGTAAGATCTGAAAATTATATAGAACGTGATAAAATAGATAAAACTGACACAAGAGGATTTTGAGAGAAACGTTATATTTCCACCACTCCTGGACCATATACAAACAATTCTTACTATTTACAAGTGTTAATTACCAGCACCTATAAATAGACCCTTCCCATACCTTCTGCCCAGATGTGTTTTCCTATAACTAACTAAAACTTTGCTCCTTACACTCACCCACTCTCACCGAGCTCCCTCGTGGTATTTTCTTCGGTGGTGTCATGTATAGCACATTTGAATGTGATTTTCAAAATGAAAACAATATTCCTAGTTATAGGAATTTAGGAATATTTGCAGCCAAGGAAAAATCCATGCCTAAATGCACGTTCCACTTAACCTTCCCTTAAATCAAAGTTCTAAAACATTCTATACATTACCAAAACTTTTTCCTTTCTTAACTTCCTCTGTCTTCTCCTTTTTTTTTTCACTCTTTCTATTGATTTCATCTAACTTGATCCGTTGATTTCAATCTCTAACTTGATAAAGAATCAATGTCGACGGCTTTACCTAGGCCGATCCGCTAAGATCATCGCAACCTTTAGCTGAAGAAACAAACTATAGCCACTTCCTCTTTAATACTTATTTTCACTTGAGTCACTTGTGGTAGTTCTCCCTATAGCTGCATCCATCCGCACATTCCCTATAAGTCTGTACAAGCCTCTAGACATTTGTCCTTTCAGGACTACCATAGCTCTTTTGGAGACAGTTAAAACTCCACCCTGAGACGAACACCGGCAGCCTTTCACATCCAAAATCCCCAAAGGAATCAGATTTCTTTTCAGACATGGCATATGTCTAACACCAGTTACTGTTCGCATTACTCCATCAAACGTATGAATCTGTACTGTTCCCATCCCAGCAATCCGACTTTTTGTACCATTTGCCATGTTGTTAGTACCAATTACAGATTGTTGGCACGTATTAAAGTGCTCTCTAACTTAATAATAATCAGAATCTAATATCCAGTCTAACTTTCCTTTACATTCAGCAGTTGCTAAAAATATGTCACCTCGATCTCCTCGGTGCGAGCCTTCTGCAACTCCAAGTATAGATGGCTGTTCAAATCTTAGATCCCTCTTTCACTTCGGACAAATCCTTCTCATGTGACCTTCCTCATCGCAGGAGTAGCATCTAAACTTCCGGCTACTCGTTCTCGAACATTGGGACCTTTCCTCCTTTTCTCTTGACCGCCCTCTTCTCTAAGTAGACTCTTTTGTAACCATGGACACCTAACCATTCTTTGAGAATCCATTGTTGCCCCACTGAGTCTCATTCATTAATGAAGCAACATCCACCTCATCAAGTCTCAAGGTCACTTTTACAAACAAATAAATAGTCACGATATTGTCCAAAGATGAAGGCAGCGAAGCCAACAAAAACAAATCTTTGTCTTCCTTTTAAATCTTTGCCCCTAGAGATCCAACTCCGCCGTCATCTTGTTGAACTCATCTAGATGTTGATTGAAGTCTGCTTTTTCTGTCATTTAGAGACCAAACAATCATTTATTCAAGTATGACCTACTTGTCAATGATTTTGACTTATGTCGGCTCTCCAACTTGTTTCAAATATCTACCTGGTCTATTAAGCCAAGAACTTCTCGAACAGTACTATTTGCAAGACACAATAATATTGTACTCATTATCGTGTCTTTCAAATCTTCCCCCTCATCTGTCGTCATCTTCTTTGGTTTGCCTTTTTCCCTGAGCGCCGCACACTCATCATCCGTCATCTTCTTGGTCCTGCAAGTATTTACCTTCAGGGCATTAATTGTCCCTTTTTATGTCAGCAAACATTTCACCCGCTGTTGCCACAAGGTGAAATCACTGCTACCATTAAAAGGTTTGATCGAAATGCTCGAGTCTTTTATCAATGTCATCCCACCTGTTTTCTTTCCAATTTTTTTCTTGCCACTTACAAACCCTCCTTCCTAGTGCAACCTTGATCTGATACCACTGTTGGGTTTTAAGCACGTAAGATCTTAAAATTATCTAGAACTTGATAAAATAGATGAAACTGACGAAAGTGGATTTTGAGAGAAAAATTATATTTCCACTATTCTTGGACAATATGCAAACAACTCTTAGTATTTGCAAGTGTTAATTACCAACACATACAAATAGACCCTTCCTAGACCCTCTACCCAGATGTGTCATGTATAGCTCATTTGTGTGTGTTTTTCAAAATGGAAACAACAATCCTATTTATATCAAGAATATTTGCTGCCAAAGAAAAATCCATGCCTAAATGCATGTTCCTCTTAACCTTCACCACAATTAAAGTTCTATAACATTCTTTATGTTACCAAAACTTTCTCCTTTTTTAACTTCCTTTGTCTTTTCCTTTTTTTTCACTCTTTCCATTGATTTTTATCGTTGTCAACAGTCTCCACCTTGATAAAAATTGATGCAAACGACTTCACCTAGCTCGATCCAATAAGGTCATCACAACCTTTAGCCGAGGAAACAAACGTTAGCCACTTCCTCCTTACTACTTGTCTTTCACTTGAGTGACTTATAGTAGTTCTTCCCACAGCTCCACCTGTCTGCACATTCCCTATAAGTCTATGCATGCCTCTAAACATTTCTCCTACCATGACTATCATAGCTACTTTGGAGACATTTAAAACTCCACCGTAGGATGAATACCGGTGGCCTTTCTCATCTAAAGTCCCCAAAGAAATTAGATTTCTTTTAAGACCTGACACATGTCTAGCCCAAGTTACTGTCTGCACTACCCCATCAAACGTGCAAATTCGTAGTATTCTGACCCCAGCAATCCCGCTTTGTGTACCATTTTCCACATTGACAGTACCTATTACACATGGTTGACACGTATCAATGTGCTCTCTAACCTAAGACATGTGAAACGAACAATTAGAATCTAATATCCAGTCTAACTTTCGTAGATGTTTAGCAGCTGCTAGAAATACATCACCTCCATCACCTAGGTGCGAGCCTTCTGCAACTCCAACCATTGATGGCTACTTAACTCCCAGATCCCTCGTTCACTTCAGGCAAATCCTTCTCATGTGACCTTCCTCGTCGCAGTAGTAGCATTTGAACTTCCGACTACTCGCTCTTGAACATTGGGGACCTTTCCTCCGTTTCTCTTGACCGTCCTCGTCTCCGACTAGGCTCTTTTCTAACCATGGTCACCTGGCCATCATTTAACAATCTATTGTTGCCCTCGAGGCTAATTCATCAACAAAGCAGCAAACACCACATCAAGTCTCAAGGTCTCTTTTCCAAACAAAAGAGTAGTCACGATATTATCAAAAGATGAAGGCAACAAAGCCAACAAAAGCAAAGCTTTCTCTTCCTTTCTAATCCTTACCTCTAGAGAATCCAACTCCCTTGTTATCACGTTGAACTCGTTCAGATGTTGATTGAAGTCTGCTTATTTCATCATTTGGAGATCAAACAATCGTTTCTTGATGTACAACGTCCTTGTCAATGATTTTGACTTATACCGGCTCTCCAATTTGTCTCAAATATCTACCTGGTTTGTTAAGCTAAGAACTTCCTAAACAGTGTGATTTACAAGACACAACAATATTGTACCTGTTGCCATGTCTTTCAAATCTTCCGTCATCTTCTCTGGTTTGTCTTTTCCCCTGAGTGCCACCCACTCATCGTACGTCATCTTCTCCTACAACTCTTCACCTTCGAGGCGTTAATTGTCCCGTTTTGGGTCAAGAAACTTTTCACCCACTATTACCACAAGGTGAAATCACCACTGCCATCAAAAGGTTCTTTTGAAATGCTCGAGTCTTTTATCAATGTCATCCCACCTTTTTTTACTCTAATTTTTTTCTTCTCACTTATAAACCATCTTTCCTAGTGTAACCTCACTCTGATACCACTGTTGGGTTTTAAGCGCGTAGGATTCGAAAATGATCTAGAACGTGATGAAATAGATGAAACTGACAAAAGAGGATTTTAGAGAAAAATTATATTTCAACTATTCCCAGACAATATACAAACAACTCTTACTATTTAGAAGTGTTAATTACCAACACATATAAACAGACTCTTCCTAGACCCTCTACCCAGATGTGTTTTTCCGGAACGAATTACCAAGTGCTTTTTACACTCACCCACTCTCACCAAGCTCCCTCTTAGTATTTTCTCCCGTAGTGTCATGTATAGCTCATTTGTGTGTGTTTTTCAAAATGAAAACAGTACTCCTATTTATAGGAATTCAGGAATATTTGCAGCCACAGAAAAATCCATGCCTAAATGCACGTTCCACTTAACCTTCCCCTAAATTAAAGTTCTAAAACATTGTTTATATTACCAAAACGTTTTCCTTTAACTTCCTTTGTCATTTCCTTTTTTTTCAAGTCTTTCTGTTGACTTTTATCGTTATCAACAATCTCCACCTTGATAAAAAATCAATGCCGATGGCTTCACCTAGCTCGAGCCGGTACGGTCATTGCAACCTTTAGCTGAAGAACAAACTTTAGCCACTTCCTCTTTACTACTTATCTTTCGCTTGAGTTGCTTGTGCTAGTTCTCCCTACTGCTCCACCCGACAACACATTCTTTACAAGTCTATGCAAGCCTCCAGACATTTCCTATTTCAGGACTACCATAGCTCCTTTGGAGACAGTTAAAACTTCAACCTGAGATGAACACCGGTAGCCTTTTGCATCTAAAGTCCCCAAAGAAATCAGATTTCTTTTTAGACATGGCATATGTCTAACCCCAGTTACTGTCCACATTACCCCATCAGACATGGGAATCCACACTGTTCCCACCCCAGCAATCCGGCTTTGTGTACCATTTGCCATGTTAACAGTACCTATTACACATTGTTGGCACATATCAAAGTGCTCTCTAACTTCCTACATGTAACTTACTACATGTGAAACGAACAATCAGAATCTAATATCCAGTTTGACTTTCCTGGACGTTTAACAATTGCTAAAAATACGTCACCTCCATCACCTCGGTACGACCCTTCTGCAACTCCAAGTATAGATGGCTACTCAACTCTTAGATCCCTCTTTCACTTCTAACAAATCCTTCTCATCTGACCTTCCTCATCGCAGTAGAAGCATTTAAACTTTCGGTTACTTGCTCTTGAACATTAGGACCTTTCCTCCTTTTCTCTTGACTGTGCTCGTCTCCGAGTAGACTCTCTTGTAACCATGGACACCTGACCGTGATCTGAGAATCTGTAACCCCGCCATGTCTCATTCATTAACGAAGCAAAAACCACCCCATTAAGTCCCAAGGTCTCTTTTGTAAACAAAAGAGTACTCACGATATTATAAAAAGATGAAGCCAGCGAAGCCAACAAAAGCAAAGCTTTGTCGCCTTTTTCAATCTTTACGTTTGGAGAACACAACTTCATTGTTATCTTGTTGAACTCGTCTAGATGTTGATTGAAGTCCGCTTCTTCCGTCATTTGGAGACCAAACAATCCTTTCTTCAAGTATAACCTACTTGTCAACGATTTTGACTTATACCGACTCTCCAACTTCTTCCAAATATCTATCAGGTCTGTTAAGCCATAACTTCCTAAAGACTGTTATTTGTAAGACACAGGAATATTGTACTCATTACCATGCCTTTAAATTTTTCGCTTTCATCCGTTGTCATCTTCTCTGGCTCATCTTTTTCCCTGAGTGTCAGCCAGTCATCTTCTATCATCTTCTCGGTCCTGCAAGTCTTCACCTTCAAGGTTTTAATTATCCGTTTTCATGTCGGCAAACTTTTAACCTGTTGTTGTCACAAGGTGAAGTCACCACAACCATCAAAAAGCTAGATCGAAATGCTTGAGTCTTTTATCGGTGTCATCCCACATTCTTTTACTCCAACTTTTTTCTTACCACTTACAAACCGTTCTTTCAGCGTAACCTCACTCTCACACCACTGTTGGGTTTTAAGCGTGCAAGATTTGAAAATTATCAAGAACGTGACAACATAGATGAAACCAACACAAGAAGAT